>VUQK01011515.1:11940-39257 GCA_015106715.1 Bujurquina vittata
GTCACCGATGATGTTCTCACTTGGTTATGCTTATAACGTTTTCTTTTTTTCATAGGAATTTTTGCTCCCCTGTCCAAGAAACATTTTAAGTGCTGAAAACAGATTGAATTTACTGACATTTGGCCAAAAGGTCAAATATTATTTCCTATGGCGTCCTATTAGATGCCACTGAAAACCCGACCGGACCATTTAAAGGGCCAGGAAACGACTGTCACGTGAATCGCAGTCAGCATGCTCTTTCTCACATTTGTGTGCAGAACAAAATGGCAACGACACATGCACAACACTTTCCTGGACTGTTATATTTCACTGTTGCGTGCATTATATCATATTTGCTATACAGCAGTCAACAGTGCATATACTGGTACGCGAAGTATTCATATAACACCAAAGCTACTACCAATGCCAAATGTAGCTAAGTTTCAGATAGTTGGCTAACTGCTCCCATTACACCATTTATTGTGGGCTCAAAACATAAATACTACATTGTGTACTTTAGATCCTACACAGTCAAGGCAGAAGTTGTGTGGGTCACTGTGTTTTTTTTCAAGCACTGAGGCGTCTCTTACCGTGCTTGTTTCGACAGGTGAAATACTGAACCCCTGCTACCGATCCATCATTCTTCCCCTCTGGTTTGTCCAGTTCCACTCCCGCCCACAGGCCTCCAGAGAACTCGGTGCTGCCGCAGAACCGCAGAGTTCCAACCTGTGGACACACATTTTTGTACCACAGAGGGCGAAAAACAAAAGTATGAAGAACATCAATGGAAAAAAACAAAACAAAAGCATGAAGTAAAAGAACAGACCGCTGCACTAAGAACTGGGTTCAGTTGTTCCATCCTAATGACAGCATGTTAATGGCTTAACATTTTAATGTCCATGTCCACCAGAACAGCAGAAGAGTGCAATAATTAAAAAGTAGAGTGGCGACAAAAGCACGAGACAGCTCGACAATGGAGGGAAGATGAGAGTTTTGATTAGCAAACTATGCAACTTAGCACAAATTGATTCCATTCCCAGTGTGGCACAAAACTTCATTAATGACGCATTCTTCAGGACCAAATGTCTGGCTCAACAATAATAAGTATTTTCTTATGCCTGCTATAATAATTTCCCTTGCGGGATTCATAAAGTATCTATGTATCCATCTATGGCTTTAAAGCAAAGCACACAGCACACACTTCATTCCCACGAGCCCTAAGTGAGAAGAACGGCGGCTACAGAAGGTGGCCAGTTGTATACATTAGTGTGTACGCATTAAGAGTATTAGGACGGGCAATTAATCAAAATGCTTTTACTTCTGAGTCAATGAGCTGCAAAACTGTAAGCCTCCACAGGTGATTAAGTGTACTGCCAGATCCACCGCATTATCACGGGCCCAAGATCCATAAATCTGATGTTCACACAGAAGCTGGTCATGATAGAAAATCAACAGTCAACTGAAAGGAAATTATGTATTTTAAAGCACATTTTTAAATTCCAGACTACTTAGAGTTTGCAATATGAAAGACAGATGTGTTTGAAGAGTTGGTGCTTGTTGCTCTAATTTTTCTCCACTACAGTGTTTCCTTCAGCATGTTCACAATGAACCGCTGTGAAAATGCTTTGTATTTGTTCTAAAGCAAAACTAATGACAAGCAACAGGCCGCTGCTACCACTGTGCACGAAAGCCAGCAACCTCATTGATGGTAACAGTTAACCGTCGTCCCACACTCACTGACTTTGATTTGTCTGCAAACATTTCCATGGTAAACGTCAGAAACCTTAAAGCCTGCGTTAACTCGGACAGACAAATGGAACAAATTCCCACCTCTTCCATAAAAGCATTAAACCTTCAGTAACAGCAACTCTTGCAGTGTGATCTCTCCTGTGGCCTTAGTTTTAATAAAATTGTATAATTTTAACTCATGAGCCCTTGGAGAGGAAAAGGTGCTCCCTAATCTAATAAAAGTCCATTTTTAGGATGTCTTTCATAAAAGTGGAGTTATTTTGAGAATGACTACAAATCTTTTTTGATGTAATGGGGTCTACATAATTTAGAAAAAAAAAAAAGTTCCACAGCACTACTTTAAATACCAAGTTTGTTTTTTCAGTGAGATTGAGGTCTGCACACACTCATTATTCTCTCCTCAGTGAGGAAGGGTTATGAAAACTGGCCCATGTTAAAAGTCTAGGCATAAAGGGTATCGTATACCTTACAGACTGGGCAAATTTATTTAATATAGGGTATATAAATAAAGCTGACTTGACTCATGAAGTCCAAGATTACTTGCAGAAGGGTAAAGGGGTGACTGGAAAAAAAAAAGGAAAGAAAAGCTGTTTAAATTTCATTACTTTCAATCATGCTGGGTGCTAGGTGTCAGCACAGAGGTAATATTAAAAGGTGCAATAGGTAGCAAGAGGCAATTACAGTTTTAACTCACAAATCATGCAGCTCATGTCAACGACAATGTCATGCCTTATGTGGATGGTTTGTGACTGCTGTGTAAAACAGACGTGCTGAGACTTAGTGCAGTAAAAAGGATATTACGTTTAACAAAGCTCGACTAAATTCCTTTTATTACAAGCATCATCATCGTTTGCCAGTTTTCATTACTCTGGTGGTTATCATGCTACACTCTTTCAGCATGAGGACAAAGAAACTTAGTAAATATACCACTGCGTGAGAACTGGATGCAGTTCCGGAAGTACCGAGCAGACCCATAACTGTCAAAAAAAATAAAAGTTGTCTCTGGGGGAAGAAAAGTGGAAAAAGCTGTTAAGTATTAGCGATGTCGAATTACCCATGACCGCCATGAAGTAAGGTAATTTTGTGCCTGTGGCACTGCACTCCGTGTCTTTTACCTGCTTTGTTAGGTCACATAGGGTGGACTGAGCCCACGCTGTCAGCCTGATGATTTTAAATAAAACACAAAGCACAAAGAGAAAGATTTCTGGGGTCCTCATTTAATTTTGGAGCAGAGGCACCATGTAGCAAATTGTCAGAGCTGAACAGCGCAATGAACTCAATTAGAAAAATGAATTGTATTTAACCTAAGGGGCTAAATATCCCTTCTTATAAACGTGTGATTCATTTCCCAAGGATTGCACATGGCTTAAGGTCCCAGCATGGCACCGCGCTGGTAGTCTGTAGGTGCCATGCATTCCTTGTGCGCACACACACACATACATATATCTATCTATTTCTCTCTCTCTCTATCATATTACATACATACATACATACATACATACGTTACTTAGATGTGCAACTCCTGGACAAGCACCATAACATTCTTTACATCCACACCCTCCTGCCACCACTTATATTTTACTCATTTGTATAGATCATGTTTTTTCTTTTCTCTTTTGTGTACTCTGCCAATTTGCTGCCAATTACTGTCTTTACACTTACCACAGGTGTCATTGCGTTTACCCATACATCTATATTTTCCATTCAGGATTAATGCATTGTCCAGTGTTGTGTATACTTACAGCTATGTTCCAGGATTTCTGCATTGTATGTGTTGCAATTTTTTTTTTTTAAATGAGGAGTAAAGGCCTTTTTTTTTTAAATACAAAGTATAGTTACACTGTGACAACTCAACAGACTTCATATAAATGCTTTTAATTACAGCGCTGCTATGTTTACAGTTGAACTCATTAGACATTCTCACTGCTACAAAGAAACAGCCGGCACGGTTTAACTCGCACTGTGGGCTGTGAACAACGTGGATCGTGTGAGCGTCCATGAATAGAAATGGAGGAGAATGACCCTCAGACAAAGAAGATGAGCACAAGCATTTGTGAAACTTCTAATACTGATGCCAGACATTGGAGATGAACATGCTCAGATAAATGTTGATGATGTGCCAGTGTGATCTGATGGCCGTAACCCGGAGTGCCTGATGGATTCCCAAATGGTGTTGCTTAGCAACTGAAAATTATTTTGTCTTGGTTGAAGATGTAACCAAAGCTTCTAACTTTGGTTAGAATGGACTACTGCGCTGCTGCTGCATGGCACTAATGTGATGCAAGAACAGGTGCAGAGCTGACGGTATACCTGCTTTAATGGATATGGACATCCATGCTGTGCATTTGTTAATAGAGGTAAAATGTATCATGTTGCACTATTCCTTTTCTGCTTTTATCTCTACTTTTATATTTATGTTCAAGTCTGTTTTATCTTGCTTTCAGATGTACAGCTACTAAATTATTTTCCATTGTTTTGTTTTTTAAGCAAAGACCATAAAGATTCTATTCTACTCTATTAATTGCACAGAGGAGGAAAAAAAAGGGAAAAAAATCTGTTTATTCTGTCCAGACAAGCACACTGCAGGAGCTGAGGCTCTAAGCATGTACATATGCCAGTCTGCTCAGTGTTACTCGGCAACAACACTCACCACAACTTTTAGGGAACAGGAAGGGCCTAACTTTATGAATAACTGCAGGATAAACCGGGTGCAGGTTGGTACTTGGTAAATGCATATCTATTCTATATGTACATTGGTGAGGTTTCCCTGACAGGAGGTTATTAATATCTCTTTGGTATAGATGGCCAATCTTTTTTATAGTCCGATTGCTTTTAAACCCCCAATAACCAATACCACTGCTGACAGGGGTGGTGGTTGTAGTATTGTGTTAACGTGCATCCATTTAAAGCTGCACCATCCACTAGGGTTGAGCCTATGGACGATGACATCAGTGTGAGCAGCTTCAGCTCGCCAGTCAATGCGATTTTTAAAATCTCATTTCCCCAGTGATGCATTAAATTAATATCATTATTATGAGATCCATAATGAATTGAATCTGCCTCATTATACTTATGTGGAGTTGCAACTCCACATACAACACGCACACAGGTTCATCCTCAGACTTGGGCGCTTTGCTTTGAAATTAATGTGTGAGGCGACACTGACCCATCAGCATCAAATGAGAGAAAACAGGCGGACATTTCTGACTGCTAGACTGTTTTTTTTTTGTTTGTTTTTTTAAACTAAGGCTTAATGTAACTGTGCACTTGCAGAGACACTCATTTATTGTCTCCACCAGACGTTTTTGTCGGGAAAGACACCGCTGTGGGAGGGAATGGCAGGTGATGGGAGCAGAAGAGAGAGGAGAGATATTTTACCCAGAAAAAAAACCCAAACTGGACCATGATAGCAGAACTGCAGATCTAAGGTAAATAAGTAAAGAGTCAGCAAGCATTACAACTCAGTTCACTCTATTTGTTCACTTATGTTAATAGATTGCTGTTGGCTAAATCAGCGTTGTACTGTCACCCATGGCTGGGGTTTTTTTTGGCCTTTCACCCACACACACATTGTGCATTATGACGAGTGGATAACCTCCACATCTCTCAGGTGGTGATATCTCCCACTGGTGATGCCAAAAGGGAACAATAGGTTGATTAGACGATAAAGCATACTGGCCAACCCTACGATCCCCTCTCCATAATGCTTACAGCCACCGGTATAGTTAACTAAAACTAGATTTTTACTGAAATAAATAATAAAAACTAGACTATCAAATATGTGAAAAGTGGCTCACCTGTCTCTTCTCCACATTTTGCTGTGCTCCCACACGCACAGTAAAACCCAGTGAAACAAAAGGTTGCAAAGTGGAGATAAATGAGCATCTCTACAAACATGCAGTTACATGGAACTCAAAAATCAAACCAACACAAATACCCTCCTCCTGCTTTACCTAGTTTTAAGATGATGATGATGACAAACCTACTCTGTAATCCTATACAGAAAATAACATTAACAAATTCATCGCTATTAGCTATCCAGGATTCCTGCACAACCTTGAAAATCAAATGTTAACAGTAAAAAAACTATTTCCATAGCACAACAATATCTAATCTGACCATGTAGACTGTTTAATCTCTGCTGCAAGTGAATGTCTTTAGCAGTTCTGTGTTTGGAAACATCAGCATAAAAAAGTGCTTGAATGTCATTGAGGCATGTGCAGAATACTCAACAGCTCGGACCTCAGTGCAGTAGCAGGTGAAAAACCTAAATGTAACACTGGGATCAAAAGAGCACACAGCGTTATCGATACTCGAGCGTTTCCAGTCTGTGGACCAGCAGGAGCTGATAATTTAGTAGCAGCGCACACAAAAGGCTCCACTGGCACCATATCGTTGTGAACACCAGCCCAGTGTCAGTGCTTATCAAGGGCTTTAATTTACACTGTCCTAAGAAGACATGGACATCAGCTCAAAATTGCTATTCCTGGTGCTGCTCATTTTGGAGCAGTATGTCCTTAAACTCAGATGGACACCACATCTTGCCAGCTTTTGCTTCTACTAGTGCTACTTCTCTGTTCGGTTTGTGAAAGCAATAGAAATACGTCACATGGCGTAAGACATAACGTGTAAGATTCACAAAGTAATAAAGGAAAAAAATGACAGTAACTGTCAGACAGAGGCTCCATTTGAGTAGAAAAAAAAGGCAGAATGAAGCTCCTGAACCACAGTTAGTGTCATATTCCTGTACTAAACTGAAAAAGCAAAGAGATAGTCCGGTGTTAGTGACTAAAGCGTCGTTTACATACTGACTCACTGCTGCTAAGAGACAGCTCATTTTAGAGTTTCTCCCTATAAAGGGAGACGTGTGGACTTATTTGAATTTAGCTAATCGCTGAGCCATAATTAGGGGGCTGTGAAACTTCCCTCTATTGTACCATTGTGAGATATGAAAAAAGGGGATTTTTAAAAAAAAATCTCTCAGCACAGCTTTAAGTAAGACTGAAATCACTGCTGTTTAATAGTGAACATCACTGCTCAGAGCCACAACCCACCTTCTGTCCAGCTATAACCACACGGTCACCTAGTCGAATTCCCATGGAGGCGAGCTGTATCCTGGCCTTATCAGAGAGACCAGCGAGGGTCTGGGCTTTCAGCGTGAGGGGCAGAGGAGAGCTGGGTCTGGGTAACGCATGCCTCAGCAAAGTCCGGAGTTCTTTGGCCATGGCCGCTGCATCGGCCATCTCCAAGGGCATGTCGAGGGGATCAGGCACCACGTCTGCTGGACACTGCCCTTTTTCATTCTGCAAGTGGAGACAAGGGGTGGGAGTAGGAAGCGGGGGGGGCAAGAAGAGTGATGTTGTACTGATGAATCAGATAAGAGAATGTTGTAAGAAGAGATCTCTAAAAGGACACTGAACCAACCACAGCAGCTGCAGCAACCACATCAGCAGTAACCTCTCCAACTAAGCCCAGCAACACCCAGTCACTGAAGACAGCAGCCCCTGCACTGCAGAGATCATCCATCCAATACTGTGACTATGGTGAATAGGTTTGGATTAAAAATTTACAAAATAAATAAGGATAATCCGGACCACCCAAATTTCCCAAATTTTGGGATAAATAAAGCATATCTTATCTAAACATGGGACCTCCTGAAACTAAACCAACAACTGCAACCATTGAACTACAGCAACAACAACATCTACAGTAACACTGCAGCAAAATTTGCCAGGCAACATCTGCATCCCCATTAGTTAAAAATGACAAGACGTGCAACTAAACCAATCACTGCAACTGCAGAAACTAAACCACCAATTACATCATTCTCTATGCTGCAACACATGCAACAAAATATGGCAACACCTACAACGAAGCCTGTAACTGCAGAAAACCCTCTAACTAAACCAACCGCTGAACTACAGCAACAACATCATCTACAGCAACAAGGGAAATCAGAGCAACTAATGTAATTAAACTTGGCATTAAACCTGCCTGCAACTAAACCTACAAATGCAACTACAGCAACCAGTTACCAAAATGTGGTAACCCCTGAAACCAAATCAATCTCTGAAACTAGCCCAACACTGCTCACTAAGGATGGCAACATCAGCAACTACAGTACACCAACCAACAAAACTATAGCAACATCATCATTAATTGATACTTATCTTAACCAGCAGGGAGAGAAGATGGAAATAAGAAAGTGGACATTAAAGCAGGAATACGCCAGCAGTTTATGCTGGTCAAGAGCAGTGTTTACATTCTTTAACACACAAAGTGTCAAAACTTCCATCCCCACTGAAAAGTGTAAAAATACTGAGTCATGAATCTATCCAGCACAAACTTTGTGACCCAGACAGGCTCATTAATGCTGGGAGATGTGTGCAATAAACCGATTCCACTTACCAGAACACTGATATATTCAAAATTACTCAACTGCTAGCACAAGATTGGGCTTTGTGTTGGTATGAGCACTGAACCACTGAACCTTCTGACAAAACACAGAATTCATGAACTCCACCTGAGCAGAAAATAATTGGCTGAACTTGAGCTGGATTATTTTTTTTTTTTAAACAATATTATTTGGACCAAGAGTACCTGAGAACAAGGATGTATTGCATGCTGAAGTACTGTTCCGTAAAGAAAGAATTTAACCAGCAGTTTTTTTATAGCAGTGAATGAGAACTACCAGTGCTCGGCCTACAAACTGAGCTTCATATCTGGAACTCTAATCCCTGTGGGTTAGATGTTTACATTTGGAGGAGGCGAGAGGAGGCATGTGTGTTGAAAAGTTAAAACTGAGAAATAAAGCAGTTTAATCTAGGAAAAAAAAATCTGAGAACAACAGTGAGACAGCTTGTCAGCATTGATCAATACTCATTAAGTCAAATGCAGTATCAGCATCACTGATTACAGACTGCTTTCAAAAGAAAGACTTTAATTTTTAGGTCCATCTTCAAAATGGTCACCATCATTTCTGCACTCAATTGCATCTTATTCATGATGTCAGAGCAAGACACACACACACACACACACACGAGCATTTAGTGAAATAAAGAAACTACAGTCAGGGAGAGCTTAGACAGACTAAGCAAGCTTAAGTGTCAGTGGAGGTAGGAGGATACGGCTGTGGAGGCGTGACAGATGAGAGGAGCTCATCCGGCACTACGGCGCTGGATTAATTGGGGCACACTTGCATTTGCCAGCCCCTCCAGCAACAATACAAGTGGTCTTTGATAAATATCAAAAAGCAGCTTGCCTTTCATTGCTAAGGCCTGTCGCTCTCATGTTGTAACACTGAGCTAAAGTACCAAACAATCAATCTGTCTTCGTGTGCCTAGAGTGAAGGCAGCATGCCACAGGACTAGTTCCAGGAAAGAAATGCTTAGTTCAATGGTTATTTTCTATATTTGAAGGAGTGTATTTAAGGCATGCAATTTTAAAAAAAAAAAACAACAGTCAACCCTAATCATCTCTTCATGTGTATTTTCGATTGATGGGGTAATAAACACGGCAATAATCACCTCTAGACAGCTCCAATGTGTTTCATTTAAGTGCCATAATGTAATGCCATGCCAAGCTCCCACAGTGAACCATTAAGCACTGTCACACACTCAGATACTGACACGTAGCAAATGCGTTCTGCAACAACACAACAGCCACACTGCTGTTAAACTGCTAGAGATTTGTGGATGAAACTCAGCGATGCTTTTGACTGTACCTTTGCACTGAAAGATGCTTTTAATGCTTCTGCACGGCAGTTTTCATACAGGTAGAATACCTGGGACACATTTTAAACTCTTGCCAATGATTTCTAATAATGAATTTATCTAAATGAATAATATGGCTTGCTGTATAGCTAAAGACCATCTAAGAAGCTTGTAGAAAGTGTAGTATTTTATTAATCTACTTCTTTGCACCGTTTACCAGGTATAGACAGCTTGCTATCCAAGCTTACTAGCATTAGCTTAACACCAGGTGCTCATATGATCATTTTTGGCTCCAACACGGTGGCCATTAAAATGTGGAGTGGAGCACAAGTGGAGAAAATAAAAAAGGATTCTCATCATGTATGACTAATGAGTGAAGTACACAGAAGTCCTGCGGTTAATGCTAAAAATTGTAGTAGTCATGTATGCAGGTTTCATTTCCATTATCATGTAAAATACACGTAAAATTACAAGTTATCGGTTGGCCATTTTTAATCTATCACCAACTGGGTTAAACATGAGGAAAACATAATCTGCATAGCCCACTGTGGAGCCTCATTCACACCAACACAAGAACAAGAGGGTTTATATTGAGAAAGTCAAATAAAGTTGAGCAAGTAAACACCTTCTGTTATTGTAAACAGCTAAACTTCCCATGAGCTGTATGCTGAAACTCAGAATGTGCAGGGAAACGTGTCAATCCACCCACCAAAAATCCTACACGTACCAAACAGATTTGCAACAGTGGCTCATTTTTAATCGGAAACTGAAAGAAAAATAAGTGCGCAATTCCCTGCAGAAACCTTTTACTAATGCAGCCAACGATAAGTCGCCACAGCTCACAATCTGTATGATACGTGGTAAGGGAAGCATGAAAGGCCAGCAACATTTTTATTTTTCCATCTTTTTAAAATATATAAAAAAAATTATTTCCATTGCTCCCATATTCAGTTAGTTGTGATTCATTTCTGCAGTGCCAGTGAAGAGAAATATCAAATTAAACCACTTCCATGCCTGACCTTTACTCGGAGAGGACTAAATTTCTTGGCCCTTATATCACGAACACACTGCCGGCCATCACCATCGTTTTTCAAATGCGAATTTCACAATTTGTCAAATACATGACAGGTCAATGAGAACAAAATAAAACAAAAAAAAAATAGTACTGAAATATGTGGCTGATTGTGTTACATTACACACTATTATAACTGTAAGACTGTTCTAAATGTTACAGGGGGCATTGCATTAATGTTACCTTCCTTTGTGTTTGTTCTTTAATTTTGAATAATGAGAACATGACAAAATTACCTCAAAAGCACCACAGTAAGAACGACCAAAGCTAACCAAATCAAAAACAGTCAACCAGCAGCGCTACCCCCCAGCCTCCTGGCAGCAGAATCTCAGTCAGAACACATAATTAAGAAGGTCTCAGCAGAGCTTAATGGGGTGCATATGAGCCTCAGTGACTTTATTCACCATATCAATTCCAAAGCAATAGCTAAGTAAGAACCAGGAATAAGAAATGGATTTGGTGTCAGAGATAGGGTGAGGAGTTTGGTCAGTTGGGAGGGGTTCAGAGTAGAAATGCTGCCCCTCCACTCAGAAAGAAGCCAGTCCAGGACACCTCTGACTAAGATGCCTGAGGTGAGGTGTTCCAGGCATAGCCCACCAGAAGGAGACCCCAGAGCAGACCCAGGATACAGTGGAGAGACAGCATATCTCAGCTGGTTTGGGAGTTCCTAGGTGAGAAGCTGGAGAGGGTGGTGGGGTGAGGGAGTTCTGGGGGTCCCTGTTAGACTGATGCCCATGTGACCAGGACCCAGATAAACAATGTTTTTTGCTTTTGTTTTTTGTTTTTTTACATTTATTAACATATGTATTTACGCATTCATTTTCAATTTTTGTATTTTCGTAGGTTCAGTCCTCCACACTAAAGGAGTCTCATCTAAAATCGGCTGGGTAACAGCAAACACACTGGTCCTTTCAAACAATGACAAAGATTGCAAGGGGAGGAAAAAATGCAATAATATCGAAGCTTATAAAAGCTGATGCAACATATCTCTAGGGCCAACTGGCAGCAGCAGTGATAAACCTTAAATAATAAAGCAGGCAGAAAATAATCTTCCCTCTGTGGCGTTTTAACTTTTGCTTGGCAAGATAACGACTAAACAGAAACCAAGAAAACCTCTGAATAAAAGTGGGTTTCAAAAAGCCAGGCTGGTAATTTCTAACCACATAGTCCATATATATATATCTTGCAAGCTTTGCATTCACCCAGTAAGATATGGAGCCTCTGCTCTCATATTTGAGAAAGGAAATTACTGGATTATGGTGTGTAGTGCTTTGGTGACCTCCAGTGGGAAAATTAGTGCTTACAAAGAACAGGCAATAGAACTGTTTACAAACAGCTTCAATAATTCTTAAGCAAAAATGTACAATATTAAAGATAAACACATTGCGAGCGCCATTATGGATATAACATTTCAAATAAAACCCACAGGCTATCTGCTGGGACCCTGCTGTGTATATACCTCAGCTCAAGATAACAGCTGATCAGGGCTGTTCAGCAAAGCCCTCGATCAAGATTTAACTGAAACTGAGATGCAACCGAGAGGCACAAAGGCAAACAGACCAAGCTCAAGATGTCAAAGTAGTGGATCTATTCAAAAATGTCTGTGGCATCTGTATTCTAAGCAGCTGCTGCCTTAGGTGTAAGCTGACAGTTGAGTAAGAAGATGCCAAACAGTAAATGTGCACAAACAAGAAAACCCACTGAATATCTAAAATTGGGGAGAAAAAAAAAACCTGATAGATTCCCTGGCCTTATGTGACTGAAAGATTGCAATCGGTCCTATTTTTTAACCGAGCAGGCAGATTTCCTCTGCAAAGGTCTCCAACAAATCACTGTAATTCTGTCTAGCAATAAACAAAGGAGCAAAGATTGAAATTGTGGGAGTCAATTTTCTGTTTCAAAGAGTTATGAATGCTACCATCTGAGAAAACGCAGAGGGCAGTAACAGTGTCACCACTGCCTAAAATCTACTGAAATCTAATACAACAGCTGACAAGCAACAATCAGTTTGTTGAGATTAGAGCTTAATCGTATAGTGTTTTTAGGGCTACAGATTACAGTGGAGGTCTACTAGACTGCATCACTTAAGTGGATCTGGTGTGCTAAAAATGATAAGCTGGTTAATAAAAGAAAAACAGGTAAATAAACTGCTTATTTATTTCACTGTAATCCAACTTCTCTTGTTAAAGTCTCAAAACAGTTTAATTTCTCCATAAATGCGATGTGGCTTCCATTAGCCCAATCATTAACATCGTTAACATGTGTTTCCGATTTCAGGCTTTCATACTTGATGTAAAATATAAAACGTTTCTATTTTTAAAACCATAACACACCCTCACATCTGTGTGCTCACAAGCTCATAACGCAAAATGTGAAGACAGCTGCGAGTTCAGTATACATGACGGGACGCTGGGAAACTTTAAAATTTGTAGATTCTGGGTTTTATTTTAGTTCCCTTCTCATCCTAGTTTAACTAGAGTTCATACTTCCAAACAAGAACTTCACCATGGCTGAAAATTCTCTGCATAATATACAGTATGAACTGAGTCCTTGGGTCCAGAATGATCCATCAAATTTGTGAAATGTTCATTTTTTTCTTAAATGAAGCTGATATACATGTATCCCGATCACCTCTTAAAGGCTGTGTTTCAGGCGTATGTATCCACAGCTTTTTGAATACTCCCAATAAACATCACTTCCTTGGTGGAAGGTAAAATAAGGGCAGTAACAGGTAAACAAACAATGAGCATTCAGGTTCTATGAAGTTATGCACCTCATTCTTTCAATGATACTGAGAAAAGAAAAGGCTAATTAAACATGTTATTTACTACTCTATATTACAAAGACATTATAGAGAAAAAACCGTTTACTCCTAAGCTCCACATAGTTGTTACGGCTGTTTTCAGCTAAAAATATTTGGGCCATGCATGCTCAAATGTGTGCCAGATTGTCACTCCTCCTCGGCTGCACCCACAACGAGCCAGCTTTCCCTGAGTGTACATGAACAGACCGTTTCACTTGTCACAGCAGGAGAAGTGGTGTAAATAACCTTAAATCAATAACATAAATGATGACTCAGTGGCATTAAGTGCTACAGTAAGTTACATCAGTGAACCAGCAGGCACAAAGGACTGTACTAAGTGAAATACGACCATCATACCCACACACCCCTATGACAAAGCTGTCTGTTTCTGCCCGTCTGTGCCCAAAAGTCATCTTAAAACTAATTAGGTGATGCATGTAGCACTGACAGTGTAGTTGAATAAGCCTCTTAAATATTGTTACCTTTGACAGCGGTGCATTCTTTTAAATTATCATTCTGCACAACTGTGTTGCACATTTGTTATGCTTCCAGAGTAGATGTTTGTGGCATAATTTCACCTACTTAAGGTGTATGCAGGACAGGTCTGAAGAGGTCAAAGTTCTAGCAACACTTGAATCTCAAAGACCTTTAATGCTGGACTGACGCGTTACAGCTTGTGATCTTTACTGAGGCCCATGTAAAATATATTACAGACAACACTTTAAACGAATTAGGCATGGAGTACAAAAGAAAACAGCAAATCATAAATATCCATGTGCATTTTAGCCAAGTGGGCAGCCAAAAGGATGGCCAAGTGCTGGACATATAACAGCATTATTAATGTTATTTGGCTCATTCTTCTGTCAGGAAAATTAAAATAAAGATTTTAATATGACCGTAAAAAAGGAATACATCAAAATCAACTTATACAACAAATAATGTGCTCTGTGAATAATACTAAAATATTTTGCACTGGGCTGTAAAGCCAGTAGTTAACCGGCTGCCTGTTATACGCCTAGCTACAATGCAATGCAATGTTTTATGGGTGCTGTTTTCAAAGTGATGTTGCTCGTTAGCAGTAATGTTTCCAAAACAAATTATTCTGTCATCAGGAAAAATACCTGACGACAGAATAACACGTGGCTGTGGCTCCTGTCACTGTGTGTGGAGGAGCTGCCTGCCACTTGTGGGGGTTTTTTGTCTGCAATATTTGAAAGATTCATATCACGCAGTATAATCACCCAGCACTAGTGGGTCTTATGGTCATGTGACTTCAGTGCAATCAGTGAACACATTGTTAGTACCACATTTGATCCATAATCTTCTAATGTTTCAGCCTTTTTGCCCATCCATTAAAAGGTTCTTGGCCAGTCAGCTCATAATATGCATCTTACACAATTTTACTAATTTTAGAGATTCATCAGAATTCCAGCTGATGGTTGCTTCTGTTGTCTGATAGCAGCATGTTTGCAAATAACAGGCCATTTACCAGCGTCAGAGGCCAACAGTTACGTGCTGTGTCAGAACATTTTGGCATGAGTTAAAAATGAAATGCCCATGCTAAAGCACAAAAAAACTCTTCCTAAGACCAAAGAGGAAATAAAGAACAGTTTATTCCATCCATCCATCCATCTCTTCCGCTTATTTTGTTCAGGGCTGGAGCCCATCCCAGCTGTCATGGTTAATTTAATTCATTTAGATCACTTGAAAACTCATCAACTACGAGTCAAATTTAAGTTTTTAAAATCAGAATTTTGCATTGGTGCAGCCTTATTTTACATCAAAGCAACAACAGTGTGGGTAATTTGCTGACTGTGGATGCAAAAAAATAAAAATAAAAGATATATTCTGAGAAGATGCTCATTCTTTAAACACTGACATTTATGTGACGTAACTGACTCATCGAGCATTGATTCTCATCTCGGTGACTTAAAATCGAAAAGGGAGATCAATACCGATATGCAGCCCTAATTAAATGTAATAATTCTTGGGATGGTTTGATGAAAGAATTCAATCTATCAAACTTGCAAGATGACTAGTGAGTCTGCTGGTGTGCGAGTATACGCAGAAGGACTATGGCACTTACTCTGAAAGCAGGATTGGCTCCCAGCTCCAACAGGCATTTGACAGCTGATGTGCACAGGTTGGATGCAGCTATGTGCAGAGCTGTGCCAAAATCAAAGTCACTGCAGGTGGCATCAACATCTATAACATAAAAAAAAGAACATCAGGAGGTAAGAAGCACACAGTTTTATGGCTTGTATGGGAGTGTGAACAATTAACTGACACTTTATTGTTATCTTACATCATTTTACACCTGCTGTCTTAAACGCAGACTCTGAGATTAACTATTATGGGCCGTCCTTTACACTTAGTTGCAAACTGAAATCCTGCCCTCTAAACACACAGCACCTTTGTTTTAAGTTCCTTCCTAATTAACCTGTGCTTGCAACACCAGTTCCATTCCCCTCACCATTTGTATTTGAACAGACTGCTGAGAACAGAATTGCTGGATGGTTTGTCAGAATAAATTACACACCACTGTGACAGCAGCGTTGATGGGCTTTCTAAAGGCAGAAATCTCAGCGTGTACAATAAATAAAATACACTAGAACTCCAGAAACCTTAATAAGTTAACATGAAAGAAGTTGGGACAGTCAAAGGGGAGTCAAGAATGTGGTTTCCTTAGTTGGCAGAATTGCTGTATAAAACTCTGAACTCCAGATAACTGCTAAGAAAATAATCAAAGTCCAGGAAACACAGCACTCAGAACAAAGAAGAATTAAGGATTTATTTACTTGCAAGGGAGGTCTTTTCATTTCAGTGAGACGTCATGCAAACGGCTCGTTGGGGCAGTGTCTTGAGCCGTCTTTTAAAGGTGCATTTCAAACAGTAGACTTTTCAAACAAGGTAAGAAAGAGGTGCCTCTGCAGCCTCTCGCAGTGATAACACTGCCTCTCTGACTTCACTTCCCAGCATCAAACACAATGTTCAAGGTTAAGGTGCACCCCTTCGCTTGCCACACACTAATTAGCTGCATAACGTCCATGAGAAGCGAGCAGAATCAGACAAAAAGAAGCATGTTCTAAATGATTATCTTTTCCGGACTGTTGCTCTCTCCCATAATACTGTGTTCCTTCGACAGAGGTCAGGACTGGAGCATTACACATTCTTTCAGACGCAGCACAAAGCATCTCTGCTGGCAGTTAGGCACGACAAAAGCATAGTGATTATAACATTTGTAGACCTTTTCCAACAATAACTAAGGAAATCCACATCTGAACCAAATCTATGGTTCTGCAGCATCTGGCAGCTGCTCTCAGCGTTCATGATTATTTAGCAAACTACTTAAAGGCTCGGGAAAAGTGTAGGTTGTTCTTTTTACTTTATTTACAATTCAACTGAAAAGAAACACAAAAATGGAAAATGGATGATCCTTTGTAAATGTCTATACCACATGATGGATAAATTGTGGAGCGAGGTCTCCTGTGAGCTTCCCACCCAGCTGTTTAACAAAAAAAAATCTTTTTTAAAAATAAAAACATTTGCATACAAACATTCTTGTTTCTGCTTGTAGCCCGAGGTCTAGAGATCAATCACTTTTGGTTTTATGCAGGTAAACAATGTGTGTGGAGTTCAAAAGAGGGACTGCGTTTGCTGAAATGCAATCTCAAAACAATCTATGATTGTCTGAAAGCGATTTTGCTCTTTAATAGGTTTTTTAAAATTTATACACAGCCATAAACAATGACTGGTGAGCAGAAAAGGAAGCCTTGGCCCAGATGCAATGCTTAACAAATCCCCAAAATATTGGCCCTCATCCCAAGAGGCTAAGTTGTCAGACAATAGCACGCAAGTTTTAAGATTGGGCAGAATGTCAGGTGATTTGGCAAAGGGACAACTGAGCTCAATGAAACCCTAGAAGATGACAGCATTCAAAATATAGAACTTTCAAAAAGCAATCCAAACCAAATCAAGTGACACATCGTCTTTAAAGAACAGCACGAAGAAGACATACATCCCAAAATGGGTTTTACTCTGTTTAGGAATTAGTCTGTATTTGTGTGTGATAATGAGAAAACCATCCACACTGCAGTTCTCATTTACTGAGGCAAGCTTTCCATGAAGCATCTTTTTCAAGACACACTTCCGTGAACAAGGCAGCTTTCATTACCATTTGTTCTTTCCAGCACCATCAACAAGGCTTTATCTGCCGAGCAACAATTTTCATAAATCGGACATCACAGCTATAAGAAAAGAGTGAAGCTCAATCAGCGTACAGAGTCCATCTGTGCCATTAAATCTTTACACAATGAGTCGCCCGTCTGAACAGCTAATGACAGGGCCTCATACATTTTCCATTTTAAAAGACATTTTATGAAAGTTTGACCTGATGAAAATTTGGACCTTATTTGACCTTAAAGAAGTCAAAGGTCCAAAGTAACTTGATATTTACAATCCCCATAGATCATTCCCTATGTGCCTATATGTTGTTAATACAAACACTGGAGGAGGACTGTACTCTTTACTTTACCCAGCCTTTACTTTTGTTGTTACCTACTTCTTATTTTATTTGTATTATGTAGCGCTTTTCAAAACAAAGTTACAAAGTGCTAAACAATAAAAAAAAATTAATTAAAATAAATTCAATAGAATTTCAAATTCAATAGAATCTAGGGGAAAATAAACACACCATCCTACACATTAAAAGACAGGTAAAAGTCTCAATAAAGCATTAGTGCTTTAAAAAAACTAAATGCTGAAATCCAGTTTTAAGAAGAGATTTAAAAGAGGTTACAGATCCAGCCTGCCTGAGATCGTCAGCAAGGGAACGTGGAGCACAAGCTGCAAGGGCTCGGTCACCTTTAGTGACCAGATGGATCTTTGGGACCATTAACAAGATCTCAGGCAGCAGCCAGTCTGATATGGAGCCAGCAGCTCGCAGATGGAGGAAGGAGCCTTGGCTGTGTAGGGCTTTAAAAACCAGCAATAAAATCTTAAAAATCAATTCTAAAACCAACAGGTAGCCAGTGAAGGGCTATAAGGACTACTTTAATGCGGTTGCTTGTTTTGCTAAATGTTAAATGTCTGGCAGAAACATTCTGTAACTGGTGTATGTTACAATGAATGATGCTGGAGTAAAGTACCTTATAGCAGCCAAGTCTGGTGGAAATAAAAGCATGGCTAACCTTTTCTAAATCAGGATGAGACAGAAATAAGTGCATTTTAGACATCTGTCTAAGCTGAATGAAATACAACTGCATAATGGCCCCAGCAATTATCAGACAGCAGGATTTTTTTCCTGCATACACAAATTTTTGACACATCCTAAAAGAGATTTTGGCCAGGGCAGCATTTCCCCACACATAGACTTTACTTGTGTGGCCACCAGAGGTTAATTTTGTGCTTTATTTTTTCATCCATCTGAGTGAAGGGATCTTGTTTTAAAGACTTGGTCAGTGCTAACCAGCTGCGTTCCAATCTCCTGCTTTCTTACCAGAAGGTTGATCAGACTGTTGTTGTGGCAATCCTCAATGTCACCAACCTGCTTTATAAATGTATCTCTTATCTTCACTGCTGGACTTACTCCAGCTCCACCAGTTTTGATTGTAAGAGTGACAACCGTCCCTGTGCTGCTATGGAGATCTGTTGTGAGCAGGTAGAATACCTCCAAAGACTACCGTCATGCTGCAGCTAAAGACAGTGGAGTTGTGATCTGTCCACAGGAACTCGCAAACTTCTCACAGAAAGGCCGGGCCAGTGCTAACCACCACGCCACGTGCCGAGTTTTTATAAAGAATATTTATTGATTTCTTTAACAAAGTGTGGGTGCACCTCCCTTTGCACAGATTTACACTATTGTGCCTCTATTACTGCCATAAATACAATCTATTTCAGTGGGAGGCACTGCAGAGAAGAAAAAGCAGTGTCAGACTGTAGAAGAAATATTTGTAACCAGTGCTGTTAATTAAAAGTTCTTTTACTCCATCAAACCAAACATTTTTGCTGGTAATAACTGTAGAAATTAAACAAGAAAATACTTGGATTCCTTTCCAATAAGGTAATACAGCTGTTGCCTTCACTGCCATGCATCAATCTTGCTTACAAGCCTTGTCACCCCCAAAGGCCCAATTTGAGACAAGAAAATCCCTAAGAGGCTGTTTATTTGAGAAAATACAGTATCTGCCTGTTCTTACAGCTAGGGTGACCTTTCATCTCTCTCTGCTCCTGCTGCAGCTCTGCGCTCACCTCCAGGCTGGGATGCCTGCAGCACCACACGGATAAGCTGGGGCACATCAAAGTACGCAGCGTAGTGCAGAGCCCTCATGTTGGTCCAACGTGAGCGAAGGTTTGGATCTGCACCAAGGGTGAGGAGTTGGCGAGCAAAGCTCGCTGCTGTGTCTGCATCACCTGAAGAACAGGTCGCAAACACAGATGCTAGAGCTGAGAGGAGTTGTAGTAACAGAGTAAGTCAGCTCAAGAGAGTGCGCTTAAGAAGTGGCTGATGAACAGCAGCAGTTAACTGAAGTATACAGAATAATGCTAATAATAGAACCCAGAGATATGTTTGTATACTTTTACTCTGCAGCTGAGGGTGCTTATTCACCACCCCTGTCGATACTTACCGATGCCTGGGGCTCCGGCCTTGCAGCAATAGTGCAGGAGACTCATATCTGTCAGACCATCTCGATCGTTCACACCACAGCCTCTCTTTAGGATCTGTGCAAAAACAAGATGTGCAATGTGTGGCACTAAGGACGTGTTGTTGGTGCACAAAAACATTCCACAACAGACTGAAGTGAAATTAGTGGGAAATGATGTGATGAATGACAAGCAATCTGAGCCTCTCATAACTCTACTCATCTTTAATCTAGACAACAACTGTTGCACAAGCTGACATTGAAACAAGGTAGTTATTTCTCAAGGGTAATAGTAACAGAAAATAATCGCCTTCTTTTACCCTTGAGACGAGTGCTTCCCTGCACAATTTACTGCAATGCAGCTACTTTGTGTAGCTCGTGTAGAAGGGATTCGGGGAGGGGTGTCCACATGGAATCCATTAACAACAACAACAAAAAATTAGAGACATTTAAATAAATTTTAAAAGTCAGAATTTAATTGTAATCTGAAGTCGTCTGAGTTTCAGCTGACCATTTTATGATGAAAAATAAAAACATTACTGCAGGAGAAGAGACTGCTGAAGGCAATGGAATTCAGCAGCAGTTGGACAATTGTTAGGTCACCTCATTGCCGATGAGATCGATGTTCTTCTGAACCTGGGGCACCCACTGCCTGAGGACAGCAAACAGCTCCGGTATGGTAGTGCTGGGATCCAAAAGAACCTCCCTGCATTGCGGCTCACTGGGGTCAAAAAAGGAGAACTCTGGAAGCGATGGAGAACAAAAGTGACACATGTTAACTATAATGAGGAGTGGGACCGGAAACGTTTCTCCCCTGTGTATACACATGAAGAGAGCACGTGTGAAACTCTGCAGCACAGACATTTATAACGTTTCTGCAACTGACTGTTCAATCGATTCAGTCAAATTACTAATCTTGGGAAATGCCCTTGCCGCCCTTGCAGAGGAAAATGAAAGCAGATGTAACAGTGGATGGCACGCCGTGAACCAAATGAGGCATTAGATGACCGCGCTGAGACTGAAGGCAAATTACTTTCACTGTGAAAGGCCAAAGGTTAACAGTAACTGCAGTCAGCTAAGTCCGTAAGTATTTGAGCATGACATTTTTTGTAATTTTGGCTCTGTGTGCAACTACAGAAATCTGAAATGAAATATTCTCAATAAAGATTCAACTTTCAGTCTTAAATTTTAAAAAAAGCATTAACCATTTAAAAAATAACTGACAAAAGGTTTTATCTTTAAGTGTCAGCTGACTTCTGTTCACGTCAAAACTGAGGCCAGAAAGACCCTGGAACAAGCAGGAACTGAAGATGGCTGCAGTAAGTGCATAGCAAAGAGTCAGAGGAGGATATCGGCAGTCACTATATTATATATATATATATATATATATATATATAAAAGAAAAAAGAAAAAGTACTTTAGTTTGTCCACATACTTTAGAGTTTTAGGGAATTCACAGTAAATGCAATATTTCGCAACTTGGTTGCTTCATTACCTCCAGCAAGAAGGTTATATTCTTGATAGCGTGTTTGTCCTTCTGTCTGTAAACACAATGGCTCGAAAAGTTTTGAATGAATTCAGCTAAAAACTTTGCAGGGGTGCAGAGTGGGGTCATGTTAACAATCCATTAAAATTTGGCTCACATCCATAAAGGTCTTCAAGGCCAATATAATGATTTATTGGCCTTTACTTATAAACTATGATTTTTAGAAGTCTGGTGTGTACTGACAACATATATGTATATATATTTAGGCATGGGAATTCTAAATATCCCATTATTTTGGACCTATGACCTCTTCTTCAATGTCAAACAAAGTCAAACTGATAAAATATCTTTCTACTGCCTTTGTATTGGCAACATTTAGGAAATGATGCTGGCATACAGGGACTCCAAATATTATGTTATAGTTTGCATCCAAATATCATGTCACATTTGACCTCTGACCTCATTTTTACATTTCATGTCTGCGTTTCTTTCAAGTTGGCCCCAAAACATGTTCTATCTTTAAAGAAAGTATTGTAAAGAGAAAGAATAGTTAGAAATATCCTGCAGGATATTATATAATAAGCTCAAGTTATTTACAAATTAGTACCTATTATCCATCAGCTCCTCCTTCGTGATGTTTGTGTAACCAAAGTAAACATCCGTCACCCTTATCTGATGTTTACTGCAATACAAACTTCTTGAAGTACATTTTTAAAAAAAAACAAAGAAAACAAAGCAAATATATAAAAAACACAATACTGTGTTCATTTATGCCATCAAACCTTTCTTCAGTCTTATACCTTGTGGCATTTCGCAGTCTGCCGGTGCTGCAGAGAAAGATAGTGTTAACTAGCCCGAAATGTGACCGCGAATACTCACCACAGTCAGTGGGCATGGGTGCAGAAGCCACCTGGTGGATCACTGGACGCTGATGAGAAGAGAGTCTGGTGCGGCAGCCCAGGGCCGTGTCGCCTTCCACAGGCTCTGAAACATCCTCCTTTGTCATCTCCCTCTCAGGGCCTGCGGGTGGAACAATATTAGAAGTCCTATTCTGAGAACACAAGTAGGTCTAATCTCTCAATAAAAGCACACAGGCTACAGTGCTTTCATTTCATCTGGCAGTGCAACACAAGGAAACGCAACTTGTATGCACAATTCAGGGTATTTAGAACTAACATAATATAAATGACATGTTATTTAAATCTGTGGTGTTGGTAAAGACAGTCAAGCTGTCACTTCAACAAGAAAATCAGTATTTGACTCGTAGCACCTTTGAGAGATTGTTTTAGCTTTCCTGCAGATTATAAAACAAAGAAAGCTTTTGGTGAGCACGCAAAATCTCTAATCTTGAAAAAGTGACATTGTAAAGGGAACACAGGAAGTTCTGATAAAGGAACAACCCTCAGAGGCTGAACTAGAAGCATACTAACACACACACACACACACACACACACAGAGACGTAAGCCTGGAAAAGCAGCATTGAGCCTAAAATCTTCCCATCCAACCCTCACTCACTGTCATCTTCTCCTTTATCCTCTTTCTTGTTGATCTCCATGAGAGCCTCCCAGTCGAGCTAAGCTAAAAATCAAAAGACACAGACTGGGTCCAGTAGAACATCTAACCAAAATCCTTCCCAAAATAACTCCAAAGCTCAGTGACTGCCCCCCTCCTCAATCTCCAATAACACCCCCACTCTCTCTGATTATACCCTGTTGATCCCCTGACTCCCAGGTCCAACAGCTATTTACAGCCTGAACACTTCCAAGCCAGGGATCGTGTACTTCTGACTCTCCCCAGCTGGAATGTCACTCTCACTTTCCAGTCCTGTGCACCTCTGACCCCACTGGCACAGACTAGCTAAGCGTAACCCCCTCAGTGCAGGGAAGGTGATCTGTGGGCTGAGAGTGCAAACAAAGGGGAGGAAAGTGGTGGCTTTGATTAGGAGGACTGTCCTTCACCATAAAGGCCAGTGTCCGATTCCCCCTGACAGCAAGCATTGGTCCTACTAAAGCAACCACAGGACAGACACTGAATACCTATCAGCTCCAGGGGAGGGTGTAGCTGACTTCTACAGCCTGATCTTTAGCCATCTGGGGTAAAGAAAAAAAAACTCACTGAATAATAGCGTTGTATTAGTACATAAAAGACATTTCTAAACTAAATATGTGAGCAAATGTACAAAGCATTTGTAGAAACACTGCAAGAACAGGTGCATATTTCAAAAGAAAATGTAAGAGTTCATGTTAATGAGTCCAATCTCTAAAGTGGTGAAGATATGTGACAAGTGGGCCGGCATTAGCAAGACAAGGGCCCTGAAATTAAAACACCCAATTCACTTTTCAGCATGAAGTGTATTTTTTTAATAAGCCTGTTGTATTTCTCACTTCACTGTCTGACTTCCTGATGGCATGCGGAGGTGAAGCTCTGACTAAACAACGTGATTATTTCTCAAGAAAATTCAAGCAAAAAGTAAAAGGTACTTCATGTCGTAAATAGACAATTAAATCCTGATGGAGTGATTATCACATGACCTGGAAAGCTTTTTTCTTCTGGCCAAGGTAAAATAATGAAAAACCCCTGCATGAGGTCCATGTTTGCCAGTAGATGCAGGTAATAGGAGGCAGACTGCTGCTGTAGAGTGAGATGAGAAACTACTTCCAACCTCTCTGAGGTCACTGACTGCCTGCGTACAGATTAGGACTCTGCAGTGATCTGAGACAATGGCCTACTTCTGCAATAAGCCTCTTGTTTGGCTGACTTACATGATATCACACAGCCACTGAAGAGACACCACTGTCACATATTTCTGATGTCTGGACATTTAAGCACCCATTAGCAAACTAACCATTCTGACTGACTGACGTAATGCCAGCATCATTACGTCAACAAAGATTATAGTTCATTTTTAGAAATAAAATTAAATAAATAAAAGATGATGTAGCAGTACCACTGTATGCCAACACAATGCGCTTTATGTTGTTTGTGGGAGTTTTGCTTTTTTCAGGTTAACAAGCTTGAAAATCCAAACCTAATAAAGCTTTAAAAAAGGCATACCCCGTGCAATCAAACTCCCAAATTATTTTTAACAGTACAAGTGCTTTGGCGTCACTCTAAAATTCCTCTCAGTTTCACTCATTTTCAACAGTATGGAAGTCCCCTTTAGGTAAAAAGATGTCACATAGGATGTCATAACTGTGACAAAGAAAGTTATTTTTAATCACAGTCTCATTCTGTGTGCATAGAGGAATTTTTGGTGCTTTTTTGCCAGGGGCCAAAGGAAAATAACCATCATTATAAAACTTAACCTGACAGCCTTCCATTCTTTTGCAGGACATAGCCTAATGGCATGGAAAGGATAATGGAAACGTCATGTGGGGTTATTTATGACTCCGTGAGAATTTTTTTTTATTTTTTTTTATTTATATTATAGGCTTTTTTTTCCTGAAAAAAAAACTTAACAGGAAGATAGCTTTCTACTGTTTGCTTATAAAAAATATTTTTGTGATGATGTTAGGGGCATTTTCAAGCCTTTCCTGAGCAGCCATTTTCAAATAGCTATATCAAGAGAACTATTAAGCTATGACATTCAAATTTTTAGGCCATATATCTGCTACTATAACTTCAGGAATATTTCATTTCAAAAGTGTAAGAAGCTCAACTTAAAATTCTGAGAGATTAAATTTGCTTGAAAATGTGAGAGTCTGGCCTGCAATACCATATTTGAAGGCCTGTAGAAAAAAACACTTTCAAAGATAGGGCACTGAAATTTACAACACAGATTTCCTTACATTAAGTATACTGAATACCACAGAACTACTTAAATCAGATGAATGGCCCTAAAGATATTACCATTTGAAAATGGGGAGAAAAAAATATTTTTATGCAAGTTCATTGTGACGTTCCAAAGAAAAAAAATTACATCACCTATATTATTCTATAAAGAATTGATGTCTGGTAATAACATTAAAATTTGTGATGGTGTTCACAGATTTTTGTTCACAGGCAGCACGGCCTCAGAGTGTATATTGTAACAGACAGATTTCATGGCAGAGTTTAAATTCCACAATGTGCATCTCATGCACCAGGCTAAATTAGTCTTTAGCTACAGAAATAACGAGGCACTAAAATTTATGAAAATGCATTAACCACAATTTCAGCAAGAGTTGCGTTACTTTTGATATGATACATTTCTTTTTGATTACAGCAAATTAATAATATTTTGAAATTGTTTGTGCAGGTTTTTCTTCCATCAGTATTTAATTGAAAATTCTACATTTATCAAAACAAAAGCTTTATAATATTTTGTTTGTTTGTTTGTTTTGAATAATTATCAGTGGTGGGATTTGTGATGCCATGGTCAGTGCAACATCCAAGTTGAGATGCTTGTTTGTCATTGATTGCTGAAGTGAGGCGGGAAGTGTGGATTAACCTGATTAGACAAAGACGGGGACTATTGTTACCACAACTATACACAGGTATGCACTCAAGGAGTATGACAATTACTCTTACATTTAAGACTTTTCATGTGAAAGTGATGCTTTGACTTGGGCTTTAATCAGCCTGAATCATCAGTGGACATCTCATTCTCACAGCTTATTATCCAATATCCAGTTGATGGAGAGATTACTTATTTTGGGATTGTTTATAACATATTTTGTGTTTCTTAAGGGCTGGTTGCTTGATTTATATCCACCAGTGGTTAGCTAACTTAGTCTTCACAGTTGAAGAGGTCATCCCCCCCTTAGCATCAACAACTTCCTCCTCAGTTCACACTTTTGTAGGCCCTGAGCAGAGTAAAGTTTAGCATGTCATCCTTTCAAACGTCCGCACATGAATTTAATTAGTTTCCAATTAACTTTGTCAGCTAAAAATTGTCATTTAACCAAGCTACATGCTGACAGTCAGAGTTAGCCGGCTAGCATATGTTGAAAAGCCGGCTCAGGCTTAGCGACAGATAAAGCACACCTTATATAACTACTATTGCAATTAATGCTCATTCACCGATAAAACACTAGCAGCCCCTGCTTTCACTGTGTGGACGTGAAATGTGTGAAAAGTTACTCAGAGCCCTCCTCTCACTCACCTAGCTCCCTGACGTTGATGTTCTCCAACACAAATATCGGGCCAAAACCATCCCAGCTATTTACAATGCACTTAATGAACAGAGAAAGGAACAAGGTTCCTGTCAGGCTGCTAAAAATGTAGCTTTAACGTTACCTTTACCTCGCTGCTTGTTTTGATCCGCCCATGAGGAAAATGTCAGGTAGCGGATTTAATTTCCGTCCATTCTCACCAGAGGCTGCGCAGCTGAAGTACTTCCTGTTTCAGCATTGAGGCTTCAGAATAAAGGCGGTTACTGTACACTTCCGTCGTTCAAAATAAAAGCATTACTTGAATGTTTCTTGAAAATTAAATATCAAAATTAAGTTATATTTATTCTTTTCTGGTTTGAGCAGCAATCCACTGAGTCAAGAAATGTTTTTTTGCCATCCAAAAAGCATGTTAGGCTTTAATTTTCTACATACTTTGTCATTATGAATAGAATAGAATAGAATAGAATAGAATAGAATAGAATAGAATAGAATAGAATAGAATAGAATAGAATGCCTTTATTGTCACTATACAGGATGTACAATGAGATTGGAGGGCCACTCCTGATCAGTGCCATAAAAAGAAAGTCAAACTTCCTAAATACAAAATATAATCTAAGAAAAATATACAGAAAATAAAAGTGCATTGAAATATACAAAGAGACAATGCATAAAATATATACAGAAAAAGTATATTAGAATACAAACATCTTCAGATACAGGTATATTATTTTTACAATATATACATTGTAAAAATAATATACAAAAAATGATGGAGATGGTG
>VUQK01011518.1:0-22110 GCA_015106715.1 Bujurquina vittata
ATATATATATATATATATATATATATATATATATATATATATATATATATATATATATATATATATATAATTGAATTGAATTAAGCTTCGCCCATAGGGAGGAAAATGCATAGTTATTAGTAAATAAATGAAAAGCCACTAGCTCTGTGCTTTGAGTCAGTCTCCTGCATTGCAAAAATATTTAATATTTTGTTTAACCTTGTCTTCTTTAAAGGATGTTTAAAGTATCAAATGTTTGCAATACATCATAGTTCATCAATTCTTCTTCTTCTTCCAGCTCCTCCCTTTAGGCGTCATCACAGTGTATCATCCATTCCACTCTGTCCCTATACCATCCTCCTCTTTCATATCAACCCTCTGAATGCCCTCTCTCACTACATCTATGAATCTCCTCTGCGGTCATCCTCTTTTTTTCCTACCTGGCAGCTTCTTCTTTAACATCCTTCATCCACTATCCCGCCTCTGCACATCTCCAAACCATCTCAGGCTGAGCTGTCCCTCTGATGTACTCATTTCTAAACTAAAACTAAATTCTTCTTGCAGACCTTGAAACTCTTGCGGACGGCTGATTTTGCACCTCTGGTGGTTTTCATCGCTCCAACCAACGCAGCTCCCCAGGTGCTACAAGCTTTTTTTCAAAATACTTGAAATACGTTAAAATCCCCAAAATTCAAACTGCTAATCACCTGTGCCTTCTTTCCTAGACGGAAAACCTGCAGATGATCCAAAAAGAGTCGGACGCCATTTTGAGCACATACGGACACTTCTTTGATGTGGTTCTGGTCAACAACGATGTGGATGAAAGTGTTAAGGGTGTGGAGGAGGCCATGGAGCGGGCCACGTCCACCCCTCAGTGGGTGCCTGTATCATGGGTGTACTGAAAGATGTCTGGCACCACTCCGATACCTTTTGTTTGTTGAATAGCAGCAGTGCAATATCACTCCTTACGCAATGCCCCGCGTGTCCGTGGGTTTACTTTTCCGTAAATGTTAATCGTCTCAGAGATTTTTTTGCACAATTGTGTTTTAAAAAGAAGCAATATGTAGACAGGGTTATCTCAGAGGGGAGGATGCTTTATTTGGTTGTTCAGACATTTTATGCTTCAGGGGTTAGCCGGTTAGGTTTTGGTGCCGCACACCTTTGCGATTATTGGAAAGTCAGAAAATGCAAAACTGGACGAAAACTGTGAATGAAATCCTGGCTTTAAAGTAACTGGATTTTAACATGCACAATCAGGATTCTTCATTCATCATCTTTGTTTTTCCTTTGATCTCATTAGGCCGTGTCATAACAATTGACATTCTGAACTTGTTCATGCTGTAAGTGGACCTCCATGTATGAATGTCTGTCACAGAAAACCTTTCACCAAATCATTACAGCCACAAGAAATTGTATACCTCATGTGTTACTAGAAAAGACACTTTTAAACAAAAAATAAATGTCCCATCTCTGTTGTAACTGCTCTTTTGAATGTGTTTTGTGTTAAAAACTTATTCCGCAGACCTTTTAAAGAATCATTTTGACAGTTTTCTTGTCATTAGTTCATCTCCGTTCATTAGATCCACGAACATGAAACAGTGTCTTTGAACTGAAATATAAAGGGTGATATTTAGTCTTATTCTTTTTGTGTCATCCAGGCTAGAA
The DNA here is from genome assembly GCA_015106715.1 of Bujurquina vittata. Classification (NCBI taxonomy): domain Eukaryota; kingdom Metazoa; phylum Chordata; class Actinopteri; order Cichliformes; family Cichlidae; genus Bujurquina; species Bujurquina vittata. The sequence continues at coordinate 1,645 of VUQK01011518.1, forward strand.
TTTGTCTGCTTAACGTAGTTCATCATATTTGGGTAGATATATCACATGCTTCAAATCTCTCTTAATACTTTGGTCTTAGAAGTAGGGCGGGGGCAACAGGGTTCATGCCTGCCTGAATATTTCAGAAAGCATCATAGTTCAAGGCTGCCATCAATAATAGATCAAGGTGCGCATGTCTGAACGGTAGGATACAAGTGATGCACCTCTATCAACCACATTGCAATTCCTCCCTCATCCACAGTGTGGAATAAACACTTACAGGCTGTACATGACAATGAATTTCAGTCCAATCCAGTTTTGGCTGCATATGTGTACTGACTGAAATTAAATATATCACTCCATGGGTAGATTGATTTGTAAGCATGCAAAGAAATGACACTGTTTATTTCTTAATTTATTATAGTTAATGTGCATTTGGTTTAAATATATCAAATTCAAGTAATAAGGTAACGGTAAAGCTTAACATACAAAACTTATTCTCATCTGTGCAAATACAATTTAAGCCACACATTTAAGGTTGTCTTCACCAGCTGATTAGCTGTGTTCAGGTCTTGGGATTCTGTGGATATGAAAAAAAACAAAGAAAAAAACCTCATCATAATGACCAGCTGGGTTTTCTCAAATTTTTATGAAATGCCAGCTGTGAAACGTCTTCCACATCATGGCTGAGGTCACCACAGTGAAGGGGACAGTCACCATTGCGGCATTAACCTACAGGGGGGTGGGCACTGAAGTAAAGCTGTCTTTTGATGCCACCAAGTGGTTGAACCTGAACAACTACAGCTCCTCTGAGAATATACTGCAAGATAAGAAGAGGATATTTATTTCTGTGACAACTTTATAGCCCCAAACATCATGAAATAGAAAATTATTATAGTATAATTATTGAAGTTTATTGTATATAAATTTAATATAAATATAAATTATAATTATTGTAGTCATTGACTTAGGTTCAAGCTTTAGAAGCGATCTTGGGGATAATAATTTATTTGCCAGAAATTTAGATAAACAAGCTAGTACACACGTCCTTGTTTGAAAATTTCTTCTAGCGTGATAGCATGATTTAAGCACTTTGGTTTTGTTTTTTGTATTAAAAAAAAATGTAGAATTCATACCATAACTCAGTGCTGGGTTAGGGATATCTGCAGCTTAGCACAACAAAATGTATTAACTATTAATGGATACAATTGCAGACAATTGAAGGAAACAGAGGATACCATTGTTGAAAGCGTCTTATATTTATTTATTTTGCGAGTATTTATCTTGCGAGTATTCCAGTTTGTATGGTTTATTAATGCTTCTCTGGTATTTCATGTGAGATCATGTTAAATTTTGTGCATTTGATGGGCAGCTTGGTGTTGGGGTTATTTATTTTACCAGACTAGGGATTCCCCCAGCCTTAATAGCCTGCTCAAGAATATAGATGCCTCAAACAGAGCAGCCAATCAGCGGGATTGTAATGCAACCATTATAGTTTTTCCACATTAAAATAGCCAAAGATAAACTTCTTTCAGGCCTATTGATTTCCATATACTGTAAATCTTTTGATCCAGTAGCAGTAGCTTCCACTCTCTTAGGGTTTATGGTACACTAATTGAACTCTGCCTCAATATGATCTTTAGCTTGAAACATCTTTGAAGATAATACATTTGAGGGAGCTGCCAAGAGCTCTTGAGAGCTACAAACAAAAACTATTTTTAAAGACTGACCTGGCAAGGACTACATGTGTAATCCTATGCCATCAAGATCTCGTTAGACCAGCAATCACCAGGCTCATAAATTACATCATTATATAAAAAAATAAATAAAATAAAGGCTGCAAAAGAAAATGTTTAAAATCAGGTTTTTGTTGCTTAACCTCTGATTTATTTCTAACGACTCACAGCTTGTGTTTTACTTTACTTGTTTTACAACCCCCCCTTGCAGGTAGGGATTAGGGGTCAAGCTGGTGATCACATACCTTAAAAGAGCCTGTCACATGAATTACAGATATACATTTTACAGTATCATAGCTAATGTAATGCAGACTAATGCCAGCTTGAACCATTGGTCGAGGCTCGTTTCTCTAAGGTCTGACCCTTCCACCACAGCCACATCCATGTTTACTATAAATGATAACAAGCACCTAGGCCACTGCTTAGCTCGCCACACCCCCTTTCGAGGAACGCCATTTTGTTGATAGACAGACTTGCCATCAGAATAAACTCCTTTTGAGGAGCTTGAAACTCAAGCGTGACCACATCATGTAATGCATTTCAATGAAACACGCGCAGACTCCCAATAATAGCGTCCTCAGTTAAAAACGCCGCTTTGTGAGCGTTAAAACGGCGTGTTTTGAAATCTCCGACCACCCATTTCAACATGAAACTCGCCGCGATTGACGTCACCGAGCCATCTTTGTCCACCTAATCCAGGCGGACGTTTATTACACCTTCATTACAGCACGGACTCCGACAGCACGGGGCTCTAGTTATAGCCTGCCAGGTGCCGCAGCGCTGTAGAAATAGGAAAACAAATAATATAAAGAGAAGCTTTTATAGCGAGGAAACACCTCTCGGTGGCAGATTCAAACCCAGTGCTCCTCCTAGGATATATAGGCAGGCAAACGCCACAATAACCAACCAAAGGCTGCCAGAGGGTAGAAAGGAGCGCACAAGGCAATCCACATCCATCTGCCAGCCACTTAGGACGCGCTAGCATTTCCAGTCCGGATTACAGCACAGCTGTCTCGCTGCTACCAGGAAAATGTGAGTACACATATTGTTGTTTTTTCCCACCCACAAATCCCAATTTATTTAATTACGATTTCGTCCTCACGACTGGCGTCGGGAGGCTTTCTGGGGATTGATGGTGTCCGAATGGTGTTCCTTAAACGCCAAACCCTGGCTGGTATTAATCGCTGCTGTCGTGTTGTTCACAGCAAAAACACGACTTTCACAGCTGTCTCTGACAATGTGACCCAAAAGTGGAGAGGCTAACGCGTCGGCCTAACCCTGGAGCAGACGCGTTTAACTCTTATTAAACGCGTTATTAGCCTTATTTTCTGTCTTCACACAGTAAACGTGTTTATCCACTGCTTTTCTCATTATTATTAAGAATAATATTTTTGCCCTGATATGGATTTGACTTGAGCCAGCACGCACGCATTTTTTTTTCCAGTTTGGACTGGTTTGATTTGAAAAGGACACCGTCTGTGTGATTATACCCACAGGTTAATTAAAACCACATTTCTTTCTTTTAAATATATATATTTTTAAACACGTCGTGTACTATACCATCCCTTGTTGGACATTTCCAGAGCATAATTCTTCTCTTGTTCAATCACAGGTGACGATTTGGCTCATTCTAGAAACAGCAAGGACATAATGTTGAACAAGCCTTACTAGCTGTTTCACCAGCGCCAGACTGTTTAGATGTTTAGCCTGTTGATCACACCTTCAACGATTTTCGACAAATACACCATAAAACCTCTTTAAAACGTTGTTATTATTAGCTCTGAATGAGGCTTAGGCCTAGTTTACGTGATATTTGCAACCTACAGCGGGGGGTGGGGATAGCCTAGCCTCCTACTGTATGTCGTCGATTGTAGTGCGAGGGCGGACAGCTATATATCTCACCACATTTCATTGTTGTTGCGTCTTCATGGCTAAATGAAGCTTGTAAATGTCTTTCTCCACGTATTTTGTGACTCTCTCCTTTTTGTTTCTGACTGTATGTGAAAAAGGGTGGGCTGATGAAAGGCAGCCACGATAGCCTTTCCTGTCAGCTTTCCCATAGCAGGCAGTTTAAAGGGTGAAACAGCCTGGTTCCGACACACGACCTGTTATTCATCAATGGCATCGTGTCTGTTAGCGTTTTCTCTTTAAGCTAGGAGTTACATTTGTCGCCATATTTGGTTGTAATTGTAAATTTAAGACCTTAAAATACACCCTCCCTAATAAGGAACCTCCCCACCCTCGACATCGGCAGGCTGTAGGTGTATTTCCAGGCCCGTCCTGCTCGCAGTGGACGGGGATGTTGAACAGAACATCATTTAAATCTACTCTGTCTGGGTATATGGTCAGAAGTGAAGTCTGGGTTAGGATCCAGAGCCCAGCATCAAACAGAATGGGACAGGCACTTTCATGTGGACTGTTGTGGCGCTGTCCAGTGCTGAAATGTCGCTCTCCAGTGCTGAAAATCAAACGGCATGACAATGACGAACAGAAATCAATTGGAGAACGCTATCTATCTATCTATCTATCTATCTATCTATCTATCTATCTATCTATCTATCTATCTATCTATCTATCTATCTATCTACTTTATGGCTACATGTACATGTTGAAATGGTTCCTCATTTCAGTAGGGTCCCCTGAAAACCTTAAATAGTCACATCAGTGTTGCAGCAGCCCTCCACAGGGCAATACTATTTTTAAAAGCCCTATCTTGAAAGAAGGTTGAATATACTTAGCTTTCATAGCTGTAGACACTGAGATATGAAACTTCACCAAACTCTCCATCTTATGTGAGGAGTTTTTATCAGATAAGATTTACATTTTGTTTTTGTTTTAATTTTCACTAATTATGATCTCAAAATGTGATGAAACTGAAATACTGGGGATACTGGCATACAAATTGCTGGTAGGGTCCTTTGTGACCTATGTCTCTTTTTTTTGAATGTTGTATAAATATAGTTTTTCCTTTTTTTATAATGTGGAGAACATGAAAGCACTATTCAGTTTGTTTGTTTGTTTTTAATTTAAAGCTTTAAGATAATATGAAGTAGAAGTAGCATTCAGATGTGAAACGGTTGATCCACCTGGCTCGATCAAATCAACAGCAGGTGGTTTTCACAGGATGTGAAAGCTGGTGAGAAACCTTGTCAAGCACTAGCAACTCCTCCTGGTGCTAGTTTAGATGTGATGACAGCGTGAACCTCTGTACACATTGCACCTTTGTGGTGGGACTCATTGCTGGAAAGTGAGGAGGAAAAAGCTTATAGTAATTACATACATGCAACCATGTGTGTGTAACTTTTTTGTAAATACGTTCCTGTATATAGTAATTGTAGAGCAGTCACTCCAGTCTAATATAATAAAATTATATCAATGTTTTGGACATATTTATCTTTGAAGGCATATAATATTATTATTATTACAGGTGGCTGTGAGTCTTTTATGTTTGTTTTAGGCCGCTCACAGGGACCACCAGCACCATCAAGTAAACTATTATAAAGGATTTGTTGTTACAGGATTAGTCACTTGCGAGTGTGCAGAGGTGACCTTTATACAGAGTTTTGCCTCACACTAGGGAAGCAGCTCGGTTACAACAAGGGTTTATTTCTCATAAGATGCTACAGGCTTTGCTTTATCATAGAGTGTTTGTTTGAAATCTTACTTTGTGCTTATTGATTTCGTTTGGATTTATACACAGAAACAGAACATGCTAGATCAAACAAGCATCACCACACTGCATATAAAATCTGAATATTTTTTAATCTTTTTTGCTTGCTTTTCATGAATTGTAGCAGTTAGTACATCAAGCTTCATAATCTTTAAATTTAAAGTTTAAAATAATCACAAATAATTCCTGAATAAAAATATATTTTTGCGCCTGCTTTTCATTTATTTTCCATCTCAGTGATGAGGTTCATGTTATAGTAGGATATTTTGTTTCTTTGGATATAGCTCAAAAACTGTATTCCTATTCACATCACATATTAGCGTCAAGAGGGATGAATTCTGGTCTTTTGCCCAAGACAAAATGAGGCAGAGAAACTATTCTGAAACTCGAATTCATCACAGGAGCTTTAAGAACTGCGATGAATAAAACTGTATTGACTCAAGTTATGATGTATTTTCGTTTTGGCAGATGATGTTGCTCTGTGTATTTGATTAGCTTTGGGTCATTTTGACTTACCTGCTTAACAGAGTTTTAACTGTGGGCCTAACTGTCTTTAATTCTTCATATTTCATGTGTAATTGAGTTAATCTGCAGTAGATGCTTCATGGAATAGTATTACTACTCAACCAAGATAGTGAAACATAAAAGAAAGAAGAAAACAATCATATTTGGTGAATGACTACATAAATATATTTAAAAATTTCTGCTGTATTTGTCTCTCTTTCGTCAAAGAGCAGAAGTCTCCAGTGCATTTTAAAAGGAAAATAAGTTCCTTTTCATCAAATTTTCACCTTTTTAGTGGGGAATGACTCCTACTGGTCATCTGTATATAATGAATCTTTGTGAAACCTCCACATCTTTTACATTATACCTGATTGCATCATAAACATTCAACATCAAGATGGGAATTTTCAGAACATCTTTATTTTGTGAATGGGGAATATGAGTCTACATTTTTATGGAGACTCATTTTTGCTGGATCACAGAAAACATTTATGCCCTAAAGATTTTTTAGTAACATTTGAATTATTTGGTTTTCTGGTGGATATGCTTTATATACTACTGAATATTTGCATTTTATTTAATTTGTCATCATCAGGTCTGCCCCAGCCGCTGGAGCCCCTGCACCAGAGGGAGGGAATCAACCTCCCAACCTCACCAGCAACCGCCGTCTGCAGCAGACACAGGCCCAGGTGGATGAGGTGAGTACAGCGCAAACAGACTGTCAGAGTTTCCTTATTCATTCATCCACTAATTGTGACTCAATCCTTTATGCTTTTCGCCCATGCTGTAAGAATTGAAACATGAACATTTGTTATTGAGGAGTGGCTTTGGCTCCTGCCATTTCTGCAATTCTTCAAACAGTTTCCGATATAAATAATGTTTCATATCTAGTAACCCTTACATGCAGCCATCCTGTCTTAATGGCTGATTCCACTACACTGCTTTTTGTGTTTTTCCTCAGGTGGTGGATATCATGCGTGTAAATGTGGACAAGGTTCTGGAACGTGATCAGAAGCTGTCAGAACTGGACGACAGGGCTGATGCCCTGCAGGCTGGAGCCTCTCAGTTTGAGACCAGCGCTGCAAAACTGAAGAATAAATACTGGTGGAAGAATGCCAAGGTGAGGTCATGCAGACATCCTTACTTGAATAGCAAATGTGTGTCTGTTTACAGACAAATGAAAAACCAAAAAAAAAAATCAAAGCAAAACAGAAAGCCTCTATGAACGTGGCGCCAACTGCAACCATCGAGTTCTGCTGTAAATATGTTAGCCTGTAATTTCCAGTGTAATTTCTGTGGTGTTTTATTAGCATTATATCATTGGTTGTTTTGGGGTATAAATTATACGTGCATTATCGACCTCATCATGACCTTACAGTGGCAGTGGCGTGTTGCCTTAGGGCTGTGTGCAGTGCAGCCATGATGCAAAAAAACAGCAAAGATTAAAATTTTGATGTGTTAATGAAAAATTACACACAGTCACACAAGATTGTCCTTATTTAATATCTGTAGTGCTTTATAGAAATTGTTTACTGTGGTGTTTTAAAGTCCTCTAATGACTTTTTGTCTAAAAATATCTGCTGATTACAGATGATGATCATCCTGGGTGTGATATGTGTGATTATCCTCATCGTCATTATTGGTAAGAACTGTTTTTTTCAGTGGCCTTACTCATTTGCAGTACATTTTTGTTTTGGCTTAATTGACTTTTTGTTCTTTTTTTATTCTCATAACCATTTTTGACACTGTGCAGTGATTTACCCTCCATCACCTCTCCTCTTTTCTTTTTCTCTACAGTGTACTTCAGCACCTAAGAAGAGTTGCTCCTACCCCAGTCTGATCCTAACTTCCTTGCTACAGAAAAAAACCCTTACATTGATGAAAAATTAACCACAGATGATTAATTTACTCTCTCTCTATATAATTATATCTCCCCAATTAGCCTCAACATAACACCCCTAAACCCTTCAGGGCCCCATGGCTCCCCCACTTCCACCACCTTGCCTCTGGACCCCTGTCAATATTTGTCCTGTGAGTGTGTGGCCCTGTCTCCTTTCTAGGTACTCTTGGCTTTTCTAACCTGCCATACTGAGAACCAAACACTTGTGACGATGCATCAACAGAAAAGGAAACAACGATTGGCGATAATTGTTACATAACTGATATATATAGTTCTTTGTAGAGTTTTATTCTGATATATACCGTTTTGTAGGTGTGTGTGCGGTGTGTGTGCATTTTGTACTTTTTATTTTTTGTATTAATTTGACGTATGCTTCAGCGGTAACTACTGCCTATTAATCGAAGTGTGTACTTTGCATGTTTTCATCATCTTTCCGTCCCCTGCTTCTTCTCTCTTTTTGGTGTATTTTTTTGCACAGTGGAGTTAGCCTCCATTCAACTACCAGGATACCAATTTTCATCTGTCTGGGTCACTTGTATCCACTAAACATCCAAAATAAGCCAATGAACTAAAACTTGCACTGAAAAAAAGTGACATCAAGTTACAGAAACTGCAGCTAATCCAGAGACAGAACTGCTCTTAGAAATTCTCCAGGTTACTCCTTGTTCAGCTCAGGATTTCAATAACTTGATGGCATAAAAAAAAATTAAAAAACAAGTCTTAGCTTCTTTTATGGCTTTTTGAGAGATTTAATGCTCACTGGTCTCGATCAAGCATACAAATAATGCATGAATTGTGAAACTGCTCTAGTAATCATCATCATTCCCAACCCTTTCCATGTATTTCTCCCATTAACTTTCATTTCTCTTTTGAAATTTCTCTCTTGGATAACTTTCATCTGTAGCGTCTTTTATGCCCCCGAATCCCCTTCTGTGTCTTGGCATGCTTGGACACCGCAGTTTCTTCTGATAATTTCAAAACTGCCATAGTACAGTTGGACCAATGTCTGTAGATGTTTCTTTTTTATTTAAATATTACGTAGTGTCTTATTTCGAAAACATTCCTTCATTGCAGTCTAGTGCAAACGCTCTTACTGTAGCACATGTAAGTGTAAGTATCTTCTAAAAAAAATGGGATGAAACTAGTGTTGAAAATGTTGGCCATGCAAACCATTGGAGAAAATAGTTAAATAGCTGCAAGGGAATATTTTGGATAGAAAGGATTAGACTTTGAATCCGTCCAGATTATTATTATTTTTTGGAGGTATTATTGTAACATTATACTTACACACTCTATACTCTGGAGATGTATTCATGCCAAGCTGTTGATACAGGCTAGAAAAACCTTTCCAAGAAAAAATGGAGCATCACATAAAACTGATGAATTTCCACACAGCAGAAAGCCTTATTCTCAGTCACTTTTATCAGTAACTATAGGTTATATCCAGTCTCACAAAGCACCCCTCACACTTTTAGTTTGTGCAGAGGGACTGCAGAAAAGGAGTCTGCTTCAAATGCACAAGCAACCTTGTTTTTGATGGCGCTGTCTGGCTGTTCCATAGCCTGGCCAAAGCAGGTCCTGGTGCAGTACAAACAAAGAAAAAAACCTTTCCATGTGAAGAGCACATTAAAAAGAGACAATTCAGACTTGCAGATCTAGCAACAGGGACAGGGGCTAATGAGGAGAGCAGTCAAATTCACAGTTTCGATTTACTTCCGCAGTCTGCTAACCGTCAAAGGTTAGCGACAAGAAAAGTAAGTCGCAGTTTAAAAAAAGTAGCATTCCTAAGACGAGCATTTTGCTAGAGCAGTGGTTCTGTCTCAGTGTGTCTCCCTATAGTTAAGGCCTTTTTCTTTTTTAAATACTATAGATTCTATTTTTTATTATAGTATATTTTTGTGTGAAACAGACAGGTAAAGAGGACGTGTGCAACCAGTACCATTTGCTGCTAACCGCAGTGAGCTCCTCTTTACCTCTGTCTGCTGTGTTTTTTGTAATTCAGCTCTGTGCGTTATACACTGCCAAGCATCAAGGGAGACGCTTCTATTGTTATTCCGGTTATTTCTTTCAATGGTGCCCTCACTGGTTTGGTCTTGAACTCTTATGTAACTTGATTTTGGCATCTACTCCTGAGTATGTGACCGTTTAGGCTACATCAGGAGCAGGAGAGCAGGGCAATACACATACACTTGATTTTTTTGTTTCTTTTTTTTTTAAATTTTCAGATGCTGTGGCAAACTAAGGCCTTTTACACATTTAATTTCTCCAAACTGCCGAAGGCTTTTGTAGGGATTTGAAAGCATTTTGCTTTCAGCCACAGGAGGATTTAGAGTTTTCCTTGTGGTTGTGGTGCATTATCTGTGTTTAGAGAAATGATGTACCAGCCTGCATTAATAAATGCTCAATAGGAAGCTGCTTAGTTCATGCTTTACTGCCACTAATGCCATTGTTAGCACTCCTGAAATGTAGTTTTCAAATCATACAGTAGGAACTACAGCATTTCAAAGCAAATGTGTATAAAGCCTTAGTAGCCGTGTCTCTTTTTATCTTTCCCCACCACCTGAGTAAACCAACCTGCCCCTGTTTGCTCAACTCACTTTTTCAAATTCCTTGTGTGTGTGTGTTGTGTGTGTGTGTGTGTGTGTGTGTGAGAGAGAGAGGGAGAGCGAGTGTGTGTATGTGTGCACAGGTGCTTTGATGTGTATGTATGTGCGTGAGTGTTAGAATAGCTCTGTCTTGGGAATATCCCCAGTTTATCCTGACAGATTAGGCCGCTTAACTCTCAGAGTGAGGGCACGTTGTTTCCTTGATCACTGAATTACAGCGGACAGAGAGGTTAACAGAACTGTCCATTAGGAAACACCCCAACCTTAACAAACCCGCTCCTCCTCACTTTCCCCCCTCACATGTTTTCCCCAAATAAAGCAAAAGCAAACTGCAGAAGATTACCAAAGACCAGATTTCCATGCTAACGCTGCCAATTGCCATCAAAAACAAGCGGATAGAAAGAGGTTATCCAGACTATCCCAGTCTGTTTCAAATAGCTCACACCCTTACTCTATCTGTAAGACCTTTTAACTCATACACACTGTATATGTGGTGTGTCCATTTGGCTTGTGAGCGTGCCATCCTATCGTATGCAAGTTAAACCAAAACCTGAGGACCGCATGCTTCAAATCTCAAAATACATTAGCCACCCCTATCATGTGTATCTAGGTTTGAAGAGCCTCTTTAGTCTATGACTAGTTTGTAGACATGATCCTGTAACGAATTATAGCACAAGTCTTCTTTTTGTGTATCTCTCAGCGCTACAGATTTTTCAGAAGAAAAGATACAAACTACTGCTATTAGACATAACCAAGAAAAACATACAAATCTGCATTGTTTGGTGTCGTAAGATGGGGGTGTTTTGGGGATAAGGGGTCCATATCCTCAGGTTTAACACATTAGCAAATTTACCAAAACGTACACAAGGGCAAAAACTACATAAGAAATAATAAAATTGGATTTGTTGACAATATAAAATCATCATTGGGTTACAGATGTGGTCCTTTTAGCCATCTTACAGGAGATAACCATACAGTGGACTGAAGTGAAAAAACACTACTGATTGGGGTAGGACTTGTGTGTTATCCATAAATCCAGCTGTTGTCCTGTGAGAGCTCAGCCCTATTGGTCACAATAGTGGAAACAAAACGAGTGCTCTCTTTCTCTGTTGCTTTACTGTCTGTATGAAAAGAAGTGTGCATAAATTTTAACACCGTGGCACTTTTTTTCTTTTTTAAATGTTGTGATCCATTCATGTAAGTGGGATGGGAATATGATTCACTGCTGAATATTGTCTTATGTCAGTCTCCAGAGCAGTTCAGTGATCTCAGCGCTGCGTTCAGGTCATTTAAGGGGGAAAGTGTTTGGAGCCTTTTTAGAGCTCTTGAATTTGTAATTCAAATTTCGAAAACAAGCAAGCAGAAAGAGACCAACACAAAATCCACAACCTTATTAGCATGCTTGCCAATTAACCCTAAAGGGGATGAACGCAGCAACAAGGAGGGAACCTTTTGAGTCTCTGAATCATCTTTGGATGGCTATAAAGGCACAATATTCTGCTTAACAAATGTTAACATGTCTCTTTTTTTTAACCAAATATTGTGTTCTTATTTTGCATCAGTTTAGTAATAACTCCAGATGTCACTGAGTTGTTTGTGTGTCAGCACTGATGGGTAAAGGTAAAGAAAATGGGAAGTTTAGACGGGGTGGGGAAGTATTTTTACCTTCCAATTGTCCAGAGTGCTTAGAATGACTCTACAGTTTACATCAGATTGCCGTTTGTATCTACAAGATATATTTTTTGTTTAAATCAGTTTATTTTTGAGGAAAGACTCGTTTTTTGTTTGTTTTTTTTGTCTCTTTGGGAGTGGGGTTTCTGGGATGAAGGTCCATATTGCCCCTGGTCATCTGGCCTTACAGGAGGGACAAGACTGGAGGATCATGGGCAATGTGCTGAGCTGTGTTTTTTTTTCTCTCTTTTCTGTTTGCTTTTATTTATTGATAGATTTATTGTGCTGTCATTTGGTATGGGATTAGGAACTTAACAAGGTTGATTCAATGTAAAGGAGAGGAGACTGAATGAAAAACTAAAGTACATAAAATAATTGTAGTGTAAATCTATCAATGTCTTATTATATTGATGAACATCATGAAATATATGTATATTGGAAAAACAATGTCTATGACAGCTTGTACTTTTGTGTGTGCTTTGTTGGTATGCAACAGTGGGAAGATGCTAATTTGACTGCAATTCTGGGACCTGTGTGAATAAGTATATAAATAGTACCAATCAAGTATTATCCTCAATTGATCCTTATTATATGTAAGAGACTACATTGAGACCTGGAGCCATAAAACTGCACATGTCTGCGTCCATCCAGAGTCTGGTTTCTAGTCTCTCTCTTTAACACCTTAAACCCACTCTAAAACTGTCACGACGCTAAGAACTAAACTACATCCACAACAAATTGTGTGAACATGCAAATGAAAGAAGAAACATCCTTTAATGCAGGTCATTCATTGTATTTAGACTGATAACGTGGGTCCAAAAACTAGTAATCAAATGCACCAAATTCTGTGAGAGGACAGCAAGTCTGACACCAGAGGGCGAGACGCAAACATTGTCAGGTGTCATTGAGCGCTTTACAGACACATGTGCATCACAGGTTGTGAAGTTTTTTCCTCAGTCAAGATTGTAACAATCTGCTTATCTCAGCTATTGGAACCTAAAACTACAGGGAAACCTGTGGAGGCGTGTTGGGGCCATATTGAGAAAAAACATATTAAAATTGAAGTTGAAATTTTGAGAACAGAGTCAAAACTTGTTCAGTTTTACTTATTGGTTCAGGTAACACACCAGTTTGTTCTCTCTTAGCACATAAACTGGCAAGTAAAGTGTTGCACTTAGGCTAGTGAACCTTATTCTCTACATTGTGATTTAATGCGCAAAATATTATTTTAACTGTTTTTTGAAATTTCCTCTTAATTCTCAAAATTCTAGAAAAAAAATTACCCAATTTTTAGTGGTGAAATAAATGCCCAGTAAAAAAAAAAGAAGAAGAAGAAATACATTTCTAAATACGGCTGATGGTTTTGTTAGCGGTAACACCCGGCTCAAGTCTTAAGTCGTTTCCGGTTACTTTTATTTTGAAGGAGCTACAATAGTAAGCGTATATCCTGCTCTTTGTACACATAATATTCACTTCCCAACACACGTATCACAAAAACCTCCCCCACACCGCGACGCTCTAAAATAAACGCTTCAATAAAAAAGTTTAAATGAAGCATAAAAGCTTCAGTTATTTCCATCGAGCTGAGGTTTTCATTTGCTTGGTCAGAACGAAGCAGGGTTTAAGTGACTGCACACTCTTCAAATAGAATAACACACCATGCTGCTGTAGAAAATGAGCCAATAAGCTATTATCACTCAGAAACTGATGAGACAGAGACACCATTGTTATTATACGGCTTAAAGATTTAAAAAAGAAAAAAACAGCGCACCAATGCAGATTTACTTTTTCACCACTAGGTGTCGCCATGCCTTCTGCAGCGTTATTTGAGCACACAGACTGAAATCACTCACACATAATGCCTGCCAGTATTCAAAGACAACACCTCGTTTATACCACCTCTGCATGCAAGCATTTACATCTCAATCTGCGTGTCTAACCGTGTGCCATTTGAATACTAAAGTGTTTTCTGTTCAGATATTTCCTCATGCAACCAATTTTTTTGTGTGCTGTTTAACTCATTTCTACAGATGGACATAGTTGGCCGGTTAATAATCTGTCTAACCTGTGCTTTTTAGTTCTGAAAGTAACATATCTGCCACCGCTGCATGAGCGGGAAGAAGCTTGCATGTTAAAGGAATTTTTCTAGCTTGGATATTGTCATTAACCATCCCCTAGACTTGCTGGCAAATGATGATGTGTCTCCTGAACAGCTGCCATGAAAACTGAGAGAAGGCTCCCAGGCATTAGGTGTGACAGGCGTTTGCTTCATTTGAGCTGCTCTTATTGACTTCACTGAGCCATCCTGAAATTGCTGTGAGCTTTTTGGCAAATTTTTCCATTCACTGGAATATCCTATTTTTCCCATAAAATGCACAATGAAGTGGATCCAGGAAAAAAGCTATTATGTCTGAATGACTTCCCTCCTTAAATGTGAGAAAAGCAGACAAAGCAGGACGCAGTCATTCCAAGTCAATCCTTCACCGCTTTGTATGGGCTTTTATCTATTTTTCCCTGAGAACTCGTGAGATTTGGCCTTTCCTGCAACACACTGCATAATTTGAAGACTGCTCTTTTTTTCTAATTTTTATTTGTTTTTTAATGTGCAGAGCGAATTTGTGAGGAACCACAATTACAGAGAACAGAAAGCTCTCCAGTTGTTATCAAACCATCCTTTTGGGTCCATCACCTTCTCAGATGGATTCACACAACTGCACACATTCTGCTTTTTCACCTCCGAAGCAAAGTGTCGCATTAAATTGTGTTTGAGATCGTTTGAAGAAAGAGAGCGAGAGGAAAATTAGCGGTTTGCAAAGGGAAATGTGTGGATGTAATAACAGCAATGTGCTGGCTCAGGGAGGCACGGACGTGACCTAACTCCAGGGTGTGTACCAAAAACAGCTTTTCACTTTTCTTAGGTTGTCTCGCTGTCAAACTGTTTTAAGTTTGTTTTCCATTTTTCTCAACTCAACTCGGCCCTCCTCTTCTGTCTCACCCGTCTGTTCACTACAGTCATCTCCTCCCCCGCTGCTATTCCCTTTGACTCCCCAAAAGGAATGTGGGGCCAGCTTGGAGGACTCATCAGGAGTTATTGCAGAAACTTACACTCTTTTGCCTTGGAATACCGCTTAAGGTCACTGTTACTCCCACACATGCTGGCAGCGACTGCACAGTTGTGCAGACTCACCCCCCCAGCAGACTCCTGCAAACCATTGCATTCCTTCCCCCGCTGACTCTTATCACGTCTTTGGGGTTAAACACTAACACAACACAGCAGGACCAGCGAATGCTCATTTCTGAAAGCACCAAAACTTTCAAAAGTCTTGAAAACATGTGGCAACCAAAACTCTTTCAAGCAATATGAAACACTGGAATGAGATCTGAACTATAAAATCTTGCTGAAAATAATTATAAAAAAGGATCCAAACCCATGTGGGCCATGCAGCTGGAAACATCTTTGTGGAAATTTGCAGACTGTCTGCCCTCCTTCCTTCGGATTTTGATGAAGATATTCAGCTCTGTATTCTGTAAAAGTGGACTAGTAACTGATGCAGCATACCCTCCATAGGCCTCAGTAATGTAGGCCAAAGGTTTGGCTTATCACTGATTCTCAACAGAGAAAGAACACTTCCCGCTCTCTCAAGTGTTATTCTTGCCTTGGTGGCAAATAAACACTGCTTGACTCAGTGGAGTGAAAGGAGCTTCTGGGGCTTAGGGAAATATGGTAAGAGGGGAAACACCATCAGATTTATTATCATTCAGCGCTTATTTTGGCCCCTATATGCATTTTTGCTTCAACCATTTTTTGAGGAAAAACAAAAGAAAGGTCTTGTGTGTGGCCTGTTGTGGAATGTAACGCTTTATGGCCCTACCTGATGCATGTGGAGCCCATAGAGCCTCAGGCTCTGCCTCTACCTGAGTACCACCCCCAACCTCTGTAATGAGGAGTCAGGCACAGGCTGGCACAGGCACAGTCATCAGAACTACATTTCTAACTTCTTTTACTAGAACTTACTTAAACTCATTTAAAGAACCAGAAACATCCAGAAACCAAACTGCTGATAATGGCTCCTCCTTCCTAGATGCTCTCACTGTTACACAGAAACCAGACTTATTCTAGAAGAAACATCTGGCTCAAATTAAAGCCTTCTCCTCCCTCCCCACTCACGTCATTCCCCCTCATGGTTATTTTTTGCAACTTTAGTCCTTTCATCCTTATTGTCCATCTCTTCATCCATTCTTGCCCCCCTGCTCATTCATTCTCTCCGCCCATTCCAAGCCTTCTCCTCCTTCTCCTCCTCCTCCGTTTTTCACCTCTCGCCTCCTGTTACCATCTCCCTTTTCTGCAGATAGTCTGCTTTGCTTTTGTATGCAGCATCATGATGCATATGAGCTGCATCTGGGGTGTCTTCTTGCTCCTGTCTCTGAGCTTAGGCTGGACAAAGGCTCAACAGACCAATAACACCAGGTGAGGTTGTATTTTAAATCATTTGTGATCGAGAACCTGCCAAAAAAAAAAAGAAAGAAAAAAGCGTTCTTCTTGAAAGTCACTCCAGTCCTCATGTGTAGATATGTGAGGGGAAGATACTGTATCTCTGGGATGGAAATAATCTTTAACATGTCATGTTAATACTTTTCTGCCCCTGTAAGTACTTTTCTCCAGTTCACTGTTTGACTGGGGCAGAGTTGTCCTGTTGGTTTTTGGCTCATGATGTGTGGCACACTGCAGAGCCTGCAGACGCTGAGCTGCCACAGATGTTAATGCTTTCAGCTCCGCCTGTGGGGTCGAATCTGAGAAACTTGGCTCTGGCTCTGGACATTTAGGCGGTAATCATCAGCTGTCTGACTTTGCTGGGGTTCTGCTGTCTGTGCTCGAGTCTGAAAAAACAAACAAACTATGTTTCAAACTAATGCTGGTTTTCTAATTTTGGTATTTCAGAGTGCTGTTTTTCTCCTCGTAACAATTTGTTTACTTCCTCTGAATAAGGAATGATTGAAATAAACTGTAAATCTCCACGCCACCAGCAAACTGTGAAATGTCCCTTCCAAAAAAAAAACATGACTTCACAATAACAGATATTTTCCCCAAACAAATGTATCCCTGCCAGTCACAATGAAATAGGATATTTTTCTTCCTGGAAAGCACATTCTGGCACTCAGCAATCCAGCTTTAGTGTTCCAAACACTGTAAGTTTAGAACGTCAGCTGTAAAATATGCAAGTCAGCTATTTATTTTTTTTATTTATTTAGGGTAAATCTTCTCTTTTTCTGTCACAAAAAAACAGCAGCTTGCAAACATTTTAATGTCAATCAAGAGTATCATTTTGTGGAATTCAGTGTCATTCCCCTGCATTTAACATTCAGCAGTTGTTTTATTATGTTGATTTCAGTGTTTATTGACATCATCAACATGCAGTTAAAGTAAAAAAAACAAAACATCCTCTGATTGTGTTTGAACTGAAGCACCAAATGTTTTGACAATTGTGATTCCACTTTTACCCTTAGACTTAATTATTCCCAGTACATTCCCTATAGCCCATAATTATTCAACACATTAAGCTACTGATTACTAACTTCATAGCTATGGGCTACCAAAGCATCCAAGTGTAAATAAAGTAAACACATTTGTGGGTTGAGCAGCAGAGTTGAGTATGTGGGTTGCGCCCATGAAAATCTTTCCAAATCTTTTCTGCCAATGCCAAACAGCTTTTGACTCTTGTTTTGAGCCTTTGGTACTCCGGGTGCTGACAATCAGGCTTACCATCATTGGAGGCAATCTTAATGCAGTGTAATATCAAGATAAGATTCTGCAGCCAGTGGCAATCCCATGCCTCCACAGTCTGGGACTGAGCTCTATTCTCCAAGGTGACAACGCTCGCCCCCACAGAGCGGGTTTATCAGAGACGACCTCCAGAATTTGGGATTGGAGAGGATAGAAAGGCCTGCCTGCAGTCCTGACCTCAACCCCACTGAACACTTGTGGGATCAGCTTGGTCGTGCTGTTTGTGCCAGACTGACCAACACAACCACACTTGTGACAAATGCTGGTTGAAGAGTGGGATACCAGCCCACAGCAGTGTGTGATCAAGCTGGTGAACAGCATGAGAAGGAGGTGCCAGGCTCTTGTAGCTGGGTATGGTTCTTCCACATGCTACTGAGGGCCTGTTTGTTTAATGAAGAATTGTTAAATTGCCAATATGTCTTGTTTCTTCAGACTTCAATCATCCAATGAAACAAAACAAGAGTCAAAAGCAGAATAAGTTGTTTGGAATTTGCTGAGAAGATTTTTCATGAGCGCAACCCACACACTCAACTCTGCTGTTCAACCCGCAACTGCATTTTCCTTACAAATGTGGCACCATTTAAGGGGAAATAAACAGGCCTTCCAACAGAGATATTTCCAAGAAACATTGTTACAACAAAGAAATAATTAAACACAAATTTCCTTACTTTTGTGCTACATTTCCAAATGAATATGCGTAATGGCAACCTTGCTGTTGTCAACAACCACTACCAAATTTAACCAGTTACCCTCTGTTAGCTACACACAATATCAAAGTGAGTCTGAATCAAACAGTTATTGGCTATGAATACACACATTACATAATGCAGACATTACTAATTGGAATGTTACGTAGTGGGTAAACTAGTTACAGCAGCTTAGATATGTTTCAACACCAAAGTAAAGAGCTAGCACTCAGAGGGAAACACCTCTCTCTCTCTTTCATAGTGGACACAGCCATGTTTACATCAGCTATAATAACCCAGACGCAAAACCTGCCTTGTTAGTTTAAACTCTGTTAAGTTTGAAATTATTTTACAATGTAAATGGACTATGATTTATATACAGCACTTTTATATTCTTGTCCAAATTGCTTAACACCACAGGCTGTGTTTAGTGATTAACATAATTTACAAAAGGAAAATTATTATATATTCTCTAAGACCTGAGACTACCACTTGAGCCCGTAACCACATCAGGTGTTTACTGATGTCATAGGAAGCTACAGCCATCTTTTATATACAGTCTCTGGCTGTTCATCCTGAGGCACAGCCAAGACTAAGACCATAAATCCATTTATAGGCTGCATAAATTACTGATATAGAAGAGTAAACAAGACTCTATTAGAACAAGTCATCTTTATCTAATTACAATCCTGTTGCAGAGCTTAAGCATTGACTCTGACTTGATAGAAGTGCCTTTATTGTTTTTTTTTCTTTTTCATTATTTCCTGCTTAAACAATTAAGCTGCAGACTTTAGTCATTGCAAGAACAGATATAGCAACATCTACACCCTGTGGTAGAACCATCATATAATGGAATTTCCAGTTTGGTTACACTAATTCCTTCCAGTAAATTCTTTCATACCACTACAACCAAGAGTTTATTTAGATGCCAACTGAAGGAAGTCAGTCACTTTAGGACTCCTTTTGATACTCCCATTTCTCACTGTGTCCTTTAACACAGGCCTGTGTTCTACTGTGGAGGAGACCTGGTTGCAGAATCAGGCTTTGTTGGAAGTGAAGGGTTCCCAAGCTTCTACAAACCAAATAGCAAATGCACCTGGCGCATCACCGTGAGTCACTCTCCCTTCACTCTGCCTGAGTCTTTCTGTTTTACCAAGCTTTCTGTTTCTGACTCATGCGATCTGATGGTTTCCAGGTCCCAGAGGGAAACGTGGTCACGCTCTCCTTTCGCATTTTTGACCTCGAGGCGGACTCACAATGTCGCTACGACTATCTGGATGTTTATAATGGACATTCCAACTTGGTGCAAAAACTGGGTCGCTTCTGTGGAACTTTCCGACCCGGGGCTCTTATTTCAACCACAAACACAATGATGCTGGAGATGATGTCTGATGACGGGACGCAGGGTAGAGGATTTGTGGCCTATTTCAGTGGAGCCAAACCCTATGTAGATGGTATGTGGTCACATGATGAAGCTGGGGGGTTTTTTCATCACAGTGCTGTGTAAGCATTCCCAAATATTCTAATTACTCATCATAAACCAAGGTCTGAATGAAGTACATATTTCAGATTTTCATACTCATGACCACAATTCCTAAATTGTGCTTTAAATCAAAGCTCGACCAAATTAAATAGACAATCTTGTCTTTTTGGCCTTTGCCTCCTCAGCTTTATATGCTGGCAAACCTAAAGCAAACACCCCAACAACAGTATAAAAGCACTGCACAGGTTCTGAACAAAAGGTCATTTGGTAAATTTATAACACTTTTATTATTGGCTGAACAAAACAATGCAATACTACAATAATAACTCATATTTGAGGGCTGAAGTGTTTACAATGCAAAGCAAAACAGGAAATCTCCTTCATCACCCAGCTTTCGCAGTACTATTGTAAGAGGTGTGTGTGTGTGTGTGTGTGTGTGGGGGGGGGGG
>VUQK01011518.1:30081-47038 GCA_015106715.1 Bujurquina vittata
GTTGATGCAAGGGGGGGGGGGGCATATAGGGAGTCTGGTCCCAGCATAAGATGCAGCCATGCTGTATTTATCTTTTCAGTGAAAGGTCAATTCAAGCACTTCACAATATAATCTGAAATAAAGACATTAAAGGGACAGACAGCCTTACATGAGACTTGTTTCCAGTGACAGAGACTTGGCTCTTGACCCAGTGGTGAAAAACAGATCTGCTCTTTCAGAAAACATGAGGAAATGAGGAAGTGGGGGAACAGCCGCTAATTTGGAGGGGGGAAGAGACCATCAAGGGTTTAATAAGAAGCCAGAGGAGCTCAGATCAAAGGGTGAAATTAGTATTTTGATATGAAATCTATATTCTTTTTTTTTATCTCACTGTGGGGATCTTTGGTTATTTATTTCTTAACATGGGGTAGATCTATGAAGTCCCCAGGAATATGATAGAAATGATCAAATAGCTCTCCTCATTAGAACTCTGGGTTGGATAAAAAAAAAAAAAAGAAGGGGGAATGGGGAATGATGAGGGGAGGGGGGCGTTGCATGTTTTTGCCATTAATGATGTGTCTGTCAGTGTCTGAGAGGGCTTGCAGAGGAAGAGCACTCTTCCTGTCTTTGGAACCGGGATATCCGCTGTGTCCATGCTCTCCACTGTGATGTACACAGGTTTGGCAAACTCATTCAGGAGACAGAACGAAAGAAAGATAGTCTCATTGCATGTGGCGCCTGTTTTTAAAACAGTTTAATACAAGTCTACATCTGTTATATTATTCTGGTTCATTACTGTTATATAAGCCACATGCACAGAGATGTCTTTTGGTCACTTGAGGCAAGAACTTCATTGTTTTATTATATAACTCAGCTGACTTATTGCTGCATTTGAGTTACTTTGCTGCTTAGCTCAACAGAGCAGCTGCACTTTATAGCTTTGACAAGATGGTATCAGGAAAATGTTGGAGGGAAAAATAAATGTGTTGTGTGCTTGCCTCCCTTCGCATCAACTCTGAGGACAGCAGACTGTCCAGTGGAGCCGCTCAGTGGCCTCCAGCTGCAGACCAACAGAAGTGCAGCTGGCACATTTAAATGCTTGATCAGATCATTACTGTTACACAGATATGTCTGGAAAACACCCCACAATCCCAAACTGTCAAGGATTAAAAGATCTTTTTTAAAAAAAAAAAGCACTCTACATATAACATGTTCACACTACTGCATGCAGACTCACACGCTCCTCTGCACCTCTACAGTAGGATGGAGGTGGGTTGCAAAGAAGCTTGCAGCGACATCAGCAACTGAAGACATGCAAAGCAACTGAAATAAGCACCCTTTATGAGATTTTCTAACAGGATGCAAAGAGAGGCAATAGCTTAGCCATCAGCTAAAAGATGGAGAACAGCTAATCTCAATATGATGTCACTTGTGCACATAAGGAGAGCAGAGAAGGCAGAGAGAGGGGGGTACTTGATGAGACTCCAAAAACTAAATCAAAGTCAAAAGGTCACTGTTGGATAATTTATCAAAACATTTTATTTTCTTGAACAGCCATACAATATGTCACAGAGAAAAAAATAAAATCACAGAGGGATTTAAGACAGGTCTGGCTCAGGTTTTTTCTTCTATGTGAGTTATTTTTCAAACAGTAAGTGCAGCATAAATCAAACAAGTCAAGAGGAAAAAGAGCATCATTACACCCTCCAAATAATGTTAATTAATAATGATGACAAGACACAAAAAACCTCGACGCCATTAAAAGTCATATCCCTAGAAGTCTCTGCAAAAGTGTCAAGAATTACAACTACTGCTAATGCTCATCATAAAATCACTAATGCCTCACAAGATTATGTATTTCATACAATGGAAAAAAAAGTTTAAAAAGATCTCATATTTATCTGTTAGATACAGTACAAAGACATCATTCCATTTCTGTTACCAGTAAACTGTGGTGAAATGGTTCTGAGCACCAAATGGTTGGTTTGAATTGTATCACTGACTTCTGTTCATATATCATTATATGCTGTTTAATGAGGGGGCACTGAGGCAAGGAGGGGTCTAGCACCATGAAAATTAAACCACCCCCCTGATTGCACTTCCCCTATCAAGACATTATGATCATACTACATTTTTAAAATACCTTGTAGCCCCTTGTCAAGTGAAGTATCCTTTGATATGCAATAAATATATAAGAAAACGACAATGTACAGTATAAATAATGTCACAATTTACAATTTTCCATTTTCTCTGTGATCCAAAAAACTGAAACTGACAACAAAAAAAAGAGGTATAAAAGTGGGAAGGATTTCCCATTGCAGTTATTTAAACTAGAGTGAAACAAGATATTTTTAGGGTGTATCTTAATATAGCAACAGCAAAAACAAATGACTGAGGTGGACAAGTCCGACCAAAGACGAATTAAAATTTCTGATTGAGAACAAATCTACAGTCTTCTAGCAAACCTGAAAACAGATACATTATGTACATTGAATGGTGTGCACGGACTAATGAGGGCAGAAGTGTGACGAGGAAGATGTCATTGGTGGGAATTTTTATTATAATGGTTACACAACAGTGAGGCTGAACATCCAAATTCGAAAACAGGCCCATGTGAGTGCAGCCCAGTGCAGTGAGCAATAAGGACTCTGAAGTAACGCTAGACCCAAAACAGTGTTTGAATTACATTACAGAGCACGCACGCGGAATTCTTAGCTTGTAGCTTGATATATAAAAAAAGAAATAAATAAATTAATGTGTCCATTAAAATGTGACTTTAAATCACAAATCATACGAGTTTCACGTGAAGTTGTTATAAATTTGGCACCTTTTGTAGCTAAGTAAACGTGAATGAAAAACACAACTAGGTGATAAAAAACAAATGTGCCATTACTAATAAGCAATAAAATAATAAAGACAATAAAAATTAATCTGATGTATTGTTAAACAAGGAATTCTGGGCCTTTCTTGTGATACATTCATGGGCTCTGCAACGTTCAATACTGTTCAAAAGTTTTGGGTCAATTTAAAAAAAAATCTGAAATTACTTAATTATTAGTTCAACTTAAGCATGTTGTAAATGATAATTAGTGAGTGATGGAATCATTAATTATACCTTATTAGTAATTTTAATGGAATATCTACACAGGTGTACAGAGGGCTGTTTCTGGGAATCATGTGTTCCACTGGTACATTGTGTGACCTAATACAGGTTTATTAAGTTAAAGGGCTAAGCGGGCATGCTCAGAAGCACTTAATGTGTCCAGTTCCCTGTCTGGAGCATCAGCCTTTGGATGTCTGATTGTAGCTGCTTCATCAAAATAGTTGTATTCTAAGAAATGAAGGTTATTCTATGGGAGAGCTGCTAAAAAGATGCAAGATTTCATACAACAGCGTATATGACTCCTTTCTCAAAACTACATATGGAAAGAGAAGTTGGAGTCCTGTGTGTGCTCAGTTAATACCAAGTAGAAAAGTAGGCACATGGGTCCTTATCTGGCATCCTCAACAGTGACCAAAAAATGCCTCTCTCAGCATCCACAGTGAAGAGGCGACCTAAGCAGTGTTACGAAGAAAAAAGCCACAAGATGAGCAAAAGATTAGATGCTGATCAGAAAAATGGCCTTTTCTTCACAACCCAGAATCGTGGAGTCACCTCTTCACTGCTGACAGTGAGACTGGTGCTATGTGGTTGCTCCTCAATGAAGCTGCCAGATGACAACCTGTGAGCGGCCCGTTTCTCAAACTAGCTTTTTTGCCTCTGAAGTACTCGTTCTCTTCCTCAGCTGTGCACCAAGGTCTCAAACATCTCTGTCCATTCTGGTTAGAACCGGTTTGTGCTGTTCACTTCGGCAAATTTCGGATTAAGCTTCAGTTTTTTTGTGTGTCCGTTTTCTCATAAAGACTCAACTAGCCAAATTGACTGCTTCTCTTGTTAAGCAAATCATCGTCGTGTGTACCAATTACATTTACAAAACACCCAAATGACCAGTTAACCTTTTAACGTGATAAAACTGTAACAGGTAACACTTTGGAACACAGGAGTGATGGCTCTATTAAAAGCAATAACGTTTTGTTCCATTAATCATTAATTGTCATTTAGCACGTAATATTTTTGATCCCATTTTTGCCACATTCTTTCAGAAAGAAAGAAACCTCTAAACAAACCCGAACTTCGGAGCAGCAGTGCATCAAGCTGGAAATACACATGCGCATGAAGATGGACCTCATCAGGATCGACATTTGGGGCAAAACACAAATACTAGCGTGCCCTGCAGTCTGCACATCTGTTTGATCTCACTGGTTTTTGCATTGTAACATTTTGATTGTGTGCCCCTTGGGACATTTTACTTCACTTCACCGCCATAAACCCTGCTCTCTCGCACCTGTCTATGCACACCACTGTGTATCCCATAAAATTATTCACAATTTACAATTATTCATTTTCTCTGTAATCTAAAAACAAGAACATTGCAACAAAAGAGGTATAAAACTGGGACTATTTGCCCACTCCAATAATTAAAAAAAGAAAAAAAAAAGACCTCACTGTGTCTGTTTCCTCGATGTATCATCGAACCACACCTAACACCATTTAGACTTGTGAAAAAGCCAACAAAAAAAAAAAGTTCAATTTCCTTTCTACACACTTCATTTCCAAATAAGAATGAAACCTTTTTAGTCCTAGGTAAACCCGTATTTTAGAGACACTGATAAAAAATTTTGATTTTGTCTTTTTAATACTTACATAAAACCCTTTGTGTGTGTTTAATCTTTTAATTGCCTCTCCTCTAAATACAATTCACAAGGCCAATGTGGTGTACTTCTAGGCTGGTAAAACTTTTTAAGTATCTAACGAGAATAAATAAGATTGGAATAGCACCTCAGAGAGTTTACAGACAGGAGTTACAAATGTCAGAGCTTTTACCTGAATGCAAACGAAAAACAAAACTAAAACAAAACAGGAACCAGTACGATGCCAAATGTGACAATCAGCTACTTCTCTTGTGAAGCGATTCCCCTGCTGGTACATTAGAATCACAGCAAATTCATGGACATATAGAATAACTAGATTGGTGTAAAAAAGGTTCTACTGAATTTGCATAAAAGTACCTGAATCAATACACAGAACTGGCTACTTGACGCTTTTGAATCACAGCAGTGTCCGTTGAAAATATAATCACCTGATTTTCAGTGCTAGCAGTGCTCACATTGTTTTTTTGTTGTTTTTTTATTCCTGTACTTATCTAAAATGCTTTTCATGAAAAGTACCAGTCTAGTCATTCTATTTCAAAACACATGTCCAATCAGCAGCTGGTATGGGGAAGACGGTGAACTACAGTTGGATTGGCTGAGTATCCATACCTTATTGTGTGATGTAAACAATACTGAGTAAACGTGATTGGCTGATTGAGACAGTGTTTGCAGGAACAGATTGCCTTGAAGGCAACATTTGTGCTGCCATTAGAGTTTTGGTTTATGGCTGAAAGACACTGTGGAGGAGTCCTCACTTTGAGAACGGAGTGGGAGCCTGAAGGAAGGGAAAACAGAGGGAGAGAGATGGCTCAGGTGGGGACTTGGAACAAGCTGCTATCAAGTATTTACATTATTGCTGACCATTTTCAAACAGCAATGGTCATTTTTCACTGTAAATCTGCAAGTATGTGCAAATAAGGATGTTGCTTCTTTAAAGGCACCAGGACAGGGAACATTTCTAATGAAGAAACTGAAAACCATTTTTTGCTGAACATGTCATCACACCACAGAAGCCACCAGGGCAGTGTCACATGCACAGCTCATCCAAACTAGTATGCTTTTCTTTTTAATAATGACTATTTTAGGCTAAAATAACATATTTCCTTATTACTAAATCTGACTGCAAAGTATAATTTAGATTATTTTCTGAAGGGATAATACAGGACAAGCAGCAGCATCCATGGTGTGACGAAGATGACCTAACCTTGCAAGTGAAGTGCTGCAAGCAAACAAACCAAAACACTATTATGTTAATAGTGTTTTGTAGCGTTGTTGACTTTTAGCAAATCTTAGTGAATATCTGACTTTTTTCTCCTAAAAATAGTTACTTGCTCAATTAGGGTGTTAAACAGATAAAGTAACTGATGGTAGCCACAATTTTGCTTGTACAGTGCTAAGGATTTGCTCCCTTGCTGATTTCTTAGTTTTTTGCATATTTATTACCCTTACATGTTTCAGAGCAAACAAATTTTAATATTAGACAGAGATAACATGAGTAAATACAAAATGCAGCTTTGAAATGATGATTTCATGTATTAAGGGGAAAAAGTTATCCAAACTTACCTGGCCCTGTGTGAAAAGCAATCACTTCCTAAACCAAATAACTGGTTGTACCACCCTTGGCAGCAAGAACTGCAATCAAGTGTTTGGGATAACAGGTAATGAGTCACAACACTGTGGAGGAATTTTGGCCCACATTTATTTGCAGAATTGTCTTTTTTCAGCCCCACTGCAGGATTTTCCAGGATGAGCGGCCCGTTTAAGGTCATGCCAAACATCTCAATCAGATTTAAGTTTGGCTAGACCACTTTGAAACCTTAAATTTGTTTGTTCCGTTTTTTGGAGTCATTCAGAGGTGGACTTCCTGCTGTGTTTCCGATCATTGTCCTGTTGCATAATGCAATAAGCTTGAGCATCAAGGCACGAACTGATGGCCGGACATTCTTTGAGATTTTATGGTAGAGAGCAGACGTCATGGATCCATCAATTATGGCAAGCCGTCCAGATCCTGGAGCAGCAAAGCAGCCGCCGACCATCACACTACCACCACCACCATGTTTGAATGTTGGTAGAATGTTCTTTTTATGAAATTCTCAGTTGGTTTTATGCAGCTGTAACAGGACTCAAACCTTCCAAAAAGTTTGACGTTTGTCTCATCAGTCCAAAGAATATTTTCTCAAAACTCAGCGAGATGGGTTTTTGGCAAATGTGAGACAAGCCTTTGTGTTCTTCTTGGTCAGCAGTGGTTTTCTCCTTTGATTCCTCCATGGATGCCATTTTTGCCCAGTCTCTGTCTTATGGTTGAACTCTGATCTTCATTGAGACAAGTGAGGCCTGCAGTTCTTTAGATGTTGTTCTGTTCTATTGTGACCTCCTGGCGGCGTCGTCAGTGTGCTTTTGGAATAATTTTTCTAAGCCGGTCACTGCTGGGCAGGTTCAACACTGTTCTAAGTTTTCTCCATTTGTGGATAAGGACTCACTGTGGTTCACTTGAGTCCCAAAACATTGGAAAGGGCTCTGCAACCCTTTGCAGACTGACATTCTTTTAGCCTGCTTCACTTTGTCAGACACGTTCTTGTGATTTCTCAATTCAGCACATCTGGCAGTAACCAGGCCTGGGTGTGGTTATTGAAACTGAATTCATATTTCATAAAAATGTGTTTAATCACAGTTAATTCATGATTTAACATATTAGGCATTTACTTTTTCACATAGGTTTTGATAACTTTTCCCCCTTAATAAATGAAATCATTATTTAATATAAACTGTATTTTGTATTTACTCAGGTTATCTTTGTGTAATATTAAAATATGATGATTTGAAACAATGTGAAAAAATAAAATAAAATAAAATAAAATAAAATAAGTCATACTGACCAGCACAAAACTGTCATAGATTTTCATTAGCTCTTCCATCCGATACTGTTCCAGCACCACTACTCCTGTCAGAGATGGACTCTTGGCTCTGGCACAATCCTCACAGTGCACCACGTAGGTCTTCTTACTACTGTTCTCACTGGTCACAAACAGCAGGTTATAAACCTCCACCTGCGCAAACACAGGGCAGTCAGCACCACTTTAGTCATAGGAAGAGTGTTTTTTTGTTTTTGTTTTTTTCCTTTCCATCCGCAGTCATTTATATTTGGTGGCATAGCTCTATTCGGGGACCTCCTAGCCCCTATGTGTATAGGAAATGCAGCAACTAAACCCCAGCACAGAACAGAGCAGGCTGCATATGTCAGAAATGGCATGAAAAGGAACAGCTGCAGCAGAGGAGGGTTGCAAAGCAGCTTGCAGATGTACAGCACTGTGGGAAAAATAAAGCAGCACAAATAGCATGTTCTATGATACCCTTTTACACATCCAATTGGAAAGTCTGTCAGCTGAGCGACTTTAGAGCCTTCTTTAACTAACGCTGTGCTCAAGCTTTGGAACTGGGGTTCATATCATGCTTCAACTGCTTTCACACGACAGAAGAGGCACTCACATCACACTCATTGCAGTAGTAGGCTGGCTCGTCTTTCACACGGCTCTGGTAACAGATTTTCTTCCCTGCAGCCACCAGCTGGTCTCTGAGAATCTGGATGTGCTTGATGGACTGCAGGAGGCAGTGTCTGAGTGAGAGAGAGAGAGGGGAACAAGTGAAAGATGTAAAAGAAGGCCCCCCTCATAAACAGGCACAGGGACACACACACACCCCCACACACACTGTACATGCACGCATCTTACTTGATCATCTTGAAGGTATCCTGATCTGTGATTTTAATGGTGCGAGCCACATTCCAGGAAACGTGGATCATGGGAACGATCGACTTAACCTTCTTCACCTCGTTCCACTCAAAGCGCTCCAGGGCGAGTTGATATTGGTATGCTGGGAAAGTGGGAAAAAAACAGAACAGCATACTAAAGTAGTAATTTTAGGCAAAGAGGTTTGAAGCTGCTGCTTGTGGCTTATATTTGACTAACTCACAATTGAGGGGTCCCACATTCCAGGCAATGTTATTGCACCAGCCCACAGCCTGGACCCAGTGCACAGTCCCTGCATTAATCCACACCAGGTCACCTGGCCTCTGGATGAAGCGGTACACAGGGATGTTGGAACTGTAGAGATCTTCTAGGACTGGCCACCAGGACCCTGTAAGGTAATCTACTCCATGCCTTAAGGAAAGATCAAAACAATTTAATTTTAAAGTGACATCTTTTTTTTCTCCACATGTTTCAATTTAACTAATTCTTTACCCACTTGTCACATAAATTGTTAATAGATTCCCAGTAGTGTTCATGGACTGCAAACCACTCGCAGTCACCGGGCCCAATGTTGATGTTAACTGAGCAGAAATTGTTGTTTTCTTGATGACCTGACGAGAACCACAAGCAGCCCTTTTCATTAAAAAAGCCTTCCTCACTTGAAACGTTAAAACACTTCTAAAAAAAAGCAGATAACCAATTCCTGGCGCTTACCTGGTGTGCGGCTGCCTGGCACCTTCATGTAAAGCTGGACAGTGTTCATGCCCAGGATGGTGTGACCGACGTGACTCAGCATGTTGTTGCTAGATTCCACCCGCATGAAAGCTGGCAGCTTCAGCAGCTCCTGCAGCTGGGGTTTCCACCTTAAAAAAATATACATCAAATTTAAAAGAAAAGAACAAAAACCACAAAAAATATGAAAGGGAAGGTAATGTGAGACACTGGATTCTTGATTGGTAAGTTTAGTACAATCGTACCTTTTAGGATCAGACAGATCAATGTTGGTCCCGAATTTAATTATCTTTCCAGCAGGTTTGTTCTCCGAGCTGCGGAAAGACAGAAGTCTAATATGAATATGGTTCACTATAAAATCAGTGACTTTTCATACAAGCGGATCCCAATTTTTGACTAACCTCGGAGGGATGTTGGCATGAGCAGGGTGAGCTTTGCTGAAGATGGAAGCAGAACTGGGTTTTGAGGTGGGATTGCCTTTACTGCTGCATAATGTCAGAGCAGCTTTTGTGGACGCTGAGGAGTTTGACGTCTGCTCTCCTTCCTCCTCATTCTCGCTGTCCTTCTCCTCCTATAACACATCTGCATGAGCTTAGCTTATAACTAAAAACAAATGCATAATTACACCATTTAAAGGGAAGTCTTGGACAGAAACACTGGTGAATTAAATCACTTTTTTTTTTTACCTACATGTGTGGATTGCATCACTCTAGACACTTGAATTATTGAATACTAACTGCTTCATATTGGCTTACTTACAGTCTTTAAGGTATTTTATTCTAATACCACTACTGTACTACTTTCCCACTAATGCTATAAAGAATAGACTAACGTCCATTTCAGCCCAATTCCAATCTGGCCCTACACCCTCCCACTCTAATCTTTCCAATTTCTTAAGGGTCGCTTAACTGAGGGGTGGGAGTTTTAGCTTTGCACGCCCTCGCTGTTCTCAGACAGAAATGTGAACTTCCAGTTACTGGATGCAGTGTTTTATACCTTTGTCAGATCTGAGATATCATGCCCATAATTAGGGCTGGGCGATATGGACCAAAAGTAATATCTCGATATTTTTTAGGTGAACGGTGATATATACGATATATATCTCAATATTTTTTCATCCCAAAAGGTTTAAAGAAAATGGCACTTTATTAACATTCAGCTGTAGATGTACATGAGAAATTGCTCAAAATATATATAATTGGCATATTTAAAGAATAATTATCCTCAAATAATTTATGATTTTTCCCTCCATAACAAAAGACTCACAGCTGTGCTATTAAAATGTAAACTGAACATATCCAGAGCAAAAACAGCAAAAGGCTGACTTGTTCTTTAAAAAGCCAGTCTGCAGTAAAGTAGACTTCACAGAAGTTCCATTCTTCAGTCAGCAGGATTATAGCAAGCTCAGTAAATATGTGCTGACTTATCACAGCAACGTGCCCACCCGCTCAATGAGGCGTCTACGTATCTGCCGGCTGCATCACGAGAACATGAACAAGACCGACTTCCGCTATTATGGTCACGTGACTTACGGTACCACCCAACAGCTCTTGGGGGGCCAGGTGATGCTAAAACATACAAACGGACGCCGTACAAAGGCTGTATGCACACAAAACACGGTGACAGCAGAGGAGTTCAAGTTTCCAAAACTTTCCAAAAGTTGCCAATGTCACCAGAAAAAGTTGCTAAATTTGCCGCTAGTCACTTTTTTGGGGAAAAAAGAAAAGCCGCTAAATAA
Organism: Bujurquina vittata; assembly: GCA_015106715.1. NCBI lineage: Eukaryota > Metazoa > Chordata > Actinopteri > Cichliformes > Cichlidae > Bujurquina > Bujurquina vittata. Next base: position 41,029 of record VUQK01011518.1, read on the forward strand.
AGTTGGCCAAACTTCCATGCTGTTGCTTCCTGCATGATTTACGGGTGAAGCGGTGAGGGCGAGAGGCGGGGCAGTGTGAAGTTGTGCAGAGACAAATTGGGAGAAGAGAAAGGTGAACCTACAAGTATGATTGTAACGCAACATAGACTATATCGATATAAATGATATTGTCTCATCTTATACTGCGCATGAAAATATATCGATATTTCCTAAAAACTCGATATATCACCCAGCCCTACCCATAACTACACCTAATATCTTTCAGTTTCATTCAGGCATTTAAAAACAGCATTTCCAAAATGTTCCTACTTGTCTTCAATCTTTTTTATTTACAAACCCTGGATTATATTCATTCATAAACTTCTGTTTTTGCTGTGCTGATACTTGAAACCACTTGCAGGCTTTATTCTTCAAGTACCACGGGCAGCAGCAAGGGGACACCTCATATTTCTGCCCCTGGTAATATATACAAGAAGATCCAAAACATTGCCTTCAAATTCAAATAGCAGTCAATTTATTTCTGCTAAAGATAGTGCTTATTTATTTTGCATGTGTAGCCTTCACGTTGGTCACAGAACAGGTGTGGTTAGAAAGGCTGCATCGATGCAGACTTGGTGTTGGGAGGGATTTATAATGACTGACTAAAAGCCACTCGGTTTTAAATGGAAGTTAATGCAGGAGACCCGTCACACATACGTGCAAATAGAGTGCAACGATGCAGGAGTCATATACTATTGCTCGTCCTTTATTTGATCACCCCCCTTTCCTCTTTAACAGATAAAACCATATAACCTACTTATACTGGCTGGTATACATGGGGGTGTATATGACTGCCTTTATTTTGTTGTCAGCTTGATTAAAACACGCTGGTCAAGCAAGTGTCACAGCAAAGTGAGCATTTCTGCTTTTTTTATTACAATCTATTAAAACAAGAACTGGAATAAAAGCTGGCGCAAGCCAATAATTCAGTCACTTATTCAACTGCCCAGGATTATTTGGCACACGAGTAACATGAGAGGATGCCTACCTCCAGGCTCTCCTGAAAGGTGGAGGCCTGGTACTGGGCGTATTTGGCAATGGTGGTGTGTGAGCGGCTGCTCTCACAGGGCCACGTCTGAGTCGAGCCACTTGGATCCCAGTTCTCATCAGCAGGCTGCTGAACCTGAGTCCTGACCTCCACTGCGTGGTCCGAATTGGCCTCCACCAGAGATTTGGTCGAGAACAGACCAAGATCTCACATAGAGAAAGGAACACAGAGATAATTACAAAACACTCTTTATTTTTTCCGCCCCTGTTTAATTACTGAAGCTGGTGCAGAAACAGAAGCAAAAATCCACTCTGCTGATTGTAAAACGAAACACTGAACTATGCAAATGCATTCAAAGCAGCAATCATCCAACAGTGGTTGCCAGCCTGTCACGTTGTGGTTGAGCTTACGCGTTTTGCATTCAAATGTGAAAGATTAAGAAGCAAGAGTTATGTGACTGTCAAAATTTAAAATAAACAAAACAGGAACAGCAAGATAGAGCACAAATAAAATGGTAAATAACCACTTCTATGACAAACCAGTTTTATAGCATGCTGCATTTTTATTTAAACACTCAGTGCCTAATTTCACCTTTCCTGCTTCTTGCGTGATGATTTGAGAGAAACAACAATCTGAAAGCCCTATTACAACAATGGAGCTTTAAACTCACTGAGGCGGAGGGAGCCAGCGAGGCCTCTGATGACTGTAACGGCATTTTTGGGATCGGTGCAGAACTGAAGCAGAACTGGAGAGAAGGCGTCCCTCTTGCTCTCCAACTGCGGAAACAGCACAGGGTGAGTTATGATGAGGTTTGAAGGCATTGTTGGAGTACATTTCTCTGGAGTCCCAAAGTCCCGACAGTAGGTTTGCTCTTGCTCTTGCTAATGAGTAAACGATCCAAGAAATAGAAGCAAGCTAAATGTTAACACAGAGATTTGCTGCATATCATCAAAACTAATTTCACTGTAACCCATCCAGTTTCCAGGAGATTTAACTTTTCAAAAGGTTAGCAAGGGTAAAAAGATTTAGGCCAAACCCTACATAAACTAATGTTATTGTCCATAGAACAAGCCTGCTAGCATGGCTGGTTAGCTTACTTGTAAAGTCAGGTGTTTTGAGCCCCATTGATTAGCACATACTCACATAGATGCTCGGTGTGGGAGGGTTCAGCCTATCCCGAGGAATGGGGATCTCGACAGCGACGTTGGGTTTAACCGAGAGGGCGGGAAGCAGGTACGATTCCCTGAATTGCCTTTTCACACTTACCGCCCTAGAGGAAAAAAAAGATACCAGAATGTAGACGCTCAGTAACAGGAGTGGTTAACACTCGACAGGCTGGTGGCACACTGGTCAGCTTTGTACTCACCTGCAGGCTCTGATCACTTCAGCGGCCGCGTTTGTGATGCTGATCTTGGAAAGTGGGATTGGGATTCTTTGCTCCTCCACCTCTGATATGTTGAATGTTTGCCTTCCGCCGCTCTCCACTTTAATCAAGAGGATCTTCAGCTCCTTAGACAAGCCCATGGACAACGCTTTCAGTCTCAGTGGGTCCACTTTACTTGCTGGTGTAGGAGGATTTAATTTGGATGCATTTGTTGATACAGCTGATGGTGAATTTGAAGTGATGGTGTCTGCGCTTCCAGCCACACGGGCTGTCTCGCCATCTAACTCAGCAACCTGTTTCCTCTTATCTGTTGTTTTTAAATTCCCGGTGTCCACTTTTTCTCTTTCGCTATCTTTGCCACGTGGGGTTTGATTTTCCTGAGGAATCTGGCCCTTCATGCTGTCTTTGACAGGTCTGGAAATAAGTGGCACTGAAGATAAAACGTTGCTCTCTTTTGCATCCTTAACATGACTTGTTTTAATTTTACAGCTGATGACCTTCTTTTCTTTTCTCTTTATCTTAATCTTGATCGTTCCCTCTCCTTTTACATCCTTCAGCTTTTGTTTGCGCCTTTTCTTGTTACCTGTGTGTTCTGTCTTTTTGCCGGTTCCTCTCTCCTCCTCGATAGAGGCAGCTTTCTTCACCAGCTTCATTACTGTGTGTGTCGTGGTCAGAGTCAGCTCTGCACTCAGTGACCCATCCAGAAGCGAGGACTCTGTCCTTTCCCGTGGGATCTCCGTATCGTCTTGTTTCTCTTTATCACCGCTCTCATTTTCCTGCACCGGGGTGCTGTCGGCTGCCTCACTCACATCTGTCGGACTGTGGAATTCTACAAGTGTGTCTGAGGTAGTGTGAGTTGGTGACTGATTACTGGGTTCGGAGGATGCTGTAGGACTGGATATGGGGGAGAAATCCTGATTCTCGGGATAGTGGATCTCTGGACTGAGTGCAAGAGAGGAAGAGTACTTCACTCCTTTTGTGGCACCAGCAGGAGGGCCTCCGAATGGACCGCCTCGGCATGCGACCCTCTGGCTTCCGAGGAAGGTGGCCAGGCTCTCAAAAACGTCATCCAAACCTGCGTTATCCTGGTGAAGCTCATGAAGGAGCAAGCCAGACATCTTCTCACTGCTGTGTAACACCTCTTCCTTTTCTTCATCAGAAGCTTGTTCAGTTGTACAAGGTAGATCAGAGAGTTCAGACATGCTACTGTGGGAATGATCATCTGTGTTGATATTATCAAGGCTTTCACTCTCTACAGGAGGGGGTGAAAAACACTGAGTGGGGCTGGGCTGGAGGACTGGTCTACTTATTACACCTTTCTCTAGCTCCTCTTCATCATCTCCAAGATCTGACACTGGAGAGCCCTGCCAGCTGAGCACAGGAGGTGTGTTTGCAAGGTTGTCCCCCATTTCCCTTAGATTTCCCAGCACAGCCACAGGCTGAAGATCTGGGGCATTGAGAAGCCCTCCCGGCCCACTTTGCTGCTCTAAGCTAACTGAACAGGCTGTACTGAGAGGCACCAAGGCTTTAAATAAGAGAGAAGGGAGTGTGTCATCTGGCGTTGCTTTTGGTTCGTCTTCCAGTTGGGATGAGACGATGGCGGACTGCTTGCTGGTTTCCTTGGGAAGAGGGCGTTCTGGGGGACTGCTGCTCTTTTTGGGCATTTTGTGATTTTTAGACTTTGAGAATGGCTGCTGTGAAGTGGACCTGGGATGAAGGGTACTTAAGGATGACCTGTGTGTAGTCTTACCTGCTTGTACATTCCTCTCCCTGTGCTTGTGCTTGGGGGGTGACTGACCCTGAATCGCTGGGCTCAAAGTCTCCATTTGACTTATTTTGTCCTCTCTTGGACAGGAAGCAGAGATGGAAGAAAACATTTCCTCTTCTGTGGCTTTAATTTTGAAGGCTAATTTTCGTTCCCTCTTAAATGCTTTATCTCGTTTCTTTTTCTTCTCGGCTAGCTTTTTCTCCTCTTTTTTCTTCCGCCTTTTTCTGTCCTCACCCTTTCTGTCTGTTTTCGGAACCTCACCCTTTTTCAACAGCTTATATTTTTGTTTGTATTCAGATTTTTTGTCTTCTTCCAACTCCCTCTCAGGCTTGTTTGCTCTCAATCTATCGTGGGGAGAATGTCGTGAGCAGAGGAGTTGGGAGGTCTTCCTGTACTTGAGCTCTGAAAGCCTAGATTTTGAACCAGCACGAGGTGTTGGAGACGGACCTGATACCAGGCTGGGTTTCGGAATGGCACCGGGACTTTCCCGGAGATTTATCTGCCCACTGAGGCCAGGACAACGCTGCTGAATGACTGGTGAATCTTTTCTGCCACTGAGCGCTGTGTATGAAGAGGGACTGGAAGGGGCAGCTGTACCTCCATCTTTAGGACAGAGAACAGATGAGCATTGAGGAGAGTCTACACCAGACTTGGAGAGTGATTGATCTCTTGAGTTTGTCCTCTGATGACTGCGCTGATTCTCCTGCAGAATTAAGTTTACATCAATAAGTTTAAGCAGTTGTATTGTACTTGCACTGCTTGACAGCCTTTAGGGTAAGAGTAAAATCTGGGGATGCGGAGGAAAAAAAATTATACAGATAATAATAATCATTATTTTTAGTATACAGGAAAGTATTCAGACCCCTTTGAATTTTTTTTGCCTTTTAGAATTTTTTTTTAAAAGAAAAACTAAAATATCACATGTTCATAAATATTCAGACCCTTTGCTCAGTACTCAGTGGAGGCACCTTTTGAGCCAGTACAGCCATGAGTCTTCTTGAGAATGATGCAACAAGTTTTTCACACCTGGATTTGGGGATCCTCTGCCATTCTTCCTTGCAGATCATCTCCAGTTCCTTCAGGTTGGATGGTGAATGTTGGTGGACAGCCATTTTCAGGTCTCTCCAGAGATGCTCAGTTGGGTTTGGGTCAGGACTCTGGCTGGGCCAGTCAAGAATGGTCACAGAGTTGTTCTGAAGCCACTCCTTTGTTATTTTAGCAGTGTGCTTAGGCTTATTGTCTTGTTGGAAGGTGAACCTTCGGCCCAGTCTGAGGTCCTGAGCACTGTGGAAGAGGTTTTCTTCCAGGATATCTCTGTACTTGGTCACATTCATCTTTACTTCAATTGCAACCAGTCGTCCTGTCCCTGCAGCTGAAAAACACCCCCATAGAATGATACTGCCAACACCATGTTGGGATTGTATTGGGCAGATGAGGAGTAGCGCCTGCTTTTCTCCACACATACTGCTTAGAATTAACACCAAAAAGTTCAATCTTCATCTCATCAGACCAGAGAATCTTATTTCTCAGTCTGGGAGTCCTTCATGTGTTTTTTGGTAAACTCTATGCGGGCTTTCATAAGTCTTGCACTGAGAGGCTTCCATCAGGCCACTCTGCCTTAAAGCCCCAACTGGTGGGAGGGCTGCAGTCATAGTTGACTTTGTGGAACTTTCTCCCATCTCCCTACTGCATCTCTGGAGCTCAGCCACAGTGATCTTTGGCTTCTTCTCTCACCAAGGCTCTTCTCCCACCATTGCTCAGTTTGGCTGGACGGCCAGGTCTAGGAAGAGTTCTGGTCGTCCTAAACTTCTTCCATTTAAGGATTATTGGA
>VUQK01011519.1:0-14293 GCA_015106715.1 Bujurquina vittata
AGATGCTAGCAGGCAGGGCATACATGGAACACCATAACCAAGTGGGTGGCATAGTATACAGGAACATCTGTGCAGAATATAACCTGGAAGTTCTGAGGTCAGAATATGATACGCCCCGAAAGGTGGTTGAGAATGACTGAGCCAAGATCCTGTGGGACTTGCAGATACAAAACGGACAAATTGGTGATGGCTAACCAACTGGACATAGTAGTGGTGGACAAGCCGAAGAGGAAGGCCATAGTGACCAGTGTAGCAATACCAAACAATAGCAAAATCAGGAAGAAGGAATACGCGAAACTTGAGAAATACCAAGGGCTAAGAAAAGAGCTTTTTTTTTCCTGGTTTTTAAGTGGGGCGCAGAACTCTTGACTTTGGGAACTGCTGATCTAAAGGATTTACAGAGAATGGTCCATAAAGAGAAAAATATCCAGTGAGTGGCAGTTCACTGTGAGGAGGATGCCTTTTTGACATGAAAGATCAGAGGAAAAAGGCCAGACTGCTCTGAGCTAATAGAAAGGCAAGTGTAACCACTCATTACAACCAAGATATGCAGATGAGCATCTCTGATTGCACTACATGTTAAACGTTGACGCACATGGACTACAACAGCAGAAGACCACACTGGCTGCCACCTCCTCCTCCTCCTCCTCCTCCTGTCAGCTAAGAACAGCAAACTGAGGTTACAGTTCACATAGGCTTACCAAGATTGGAAAACCACTCCCTGATCAGATAATTCGCAAATTCTGCAGTGACAATTGGATGGTATCATGTAAATAATGCGAAGGCATGGAGCCATCCTGCCTTGTATCAATAGCTCAGGCTGCTAATGGTGGTATGATGATGCCAGGGCACACGCCACAGCCTAGCTGAGTACTGTTGCTGGCCATATGCAAACCTTTATGACCACAGTGTATGATCATCTTCTGATAGCTGCATCCAGTAGGTCAACTCACCATGTCACAAAGCTCAAATCATCTGAAACTGGCTTCTTAAAGATGACAATAAGTTCACTGTACTCAATTGGCCTCCACAGTCACCAGACCTCAATCCAGCAGAACAACTTCAAATGGAACGGGAGATTTGCATCATGGATGTGCAGCTGTCAACTGTCAACTCTGTAGCAATTTTGTGATGCTATCATTTCAATATGGACCAAAATATGGAATGTTTCCAGCATCTTATTGAATCTGTGCCATGAAGAACAAGAAACACTTTGAGAGCACAAACCACCATGGCTCACTCTCTGGGAAGTATTTAACTTTAAGGGAATAGTATTGTATTTAGCATATATTCATTTTCTTTTTTCTTTTTAAACCTACTTTAAGATGTTTGCAGTGCAGTAAAAACAAGTGCACAGTGTAGGCTCTTTCTATTTACCCTGTTGAAACCCATTTTACTATACTTGGCATCATTTTGTGGATTCATTCTCTTTCTCCTGACAATAAGTTCTTTAAAGATATAACACATTTCAGAGGTCAAATGTGACATGATGTTTGGATGCAAACATGGCATGGCATGGCATGTGATATTTAGAATCCCCATATACTAGTATCATTTCCTAAATTTTCCCAATACAAACAAAGACAGCAGAATTTTAAAGATAAAAGACATTTTATGGAAGTTTGACCTTATTTAACCTTGAAGAAGAGGTCAGAGATCCAAAGTAATGTGATATTTAGAATCCCCATATATCATTCCCTATATGCCTATACAGGGAATATTAAAACATGGTTTTAATATGCCATAAAGTGTTATTATCCCTTCAACTTTCAGATCAATCTATTGACCTTGAAGAAGAGGCCGGAGGTAAAATGTGACATATTTTAAATTCTTATACAGTACTTTGTAGATGTTTAAAATACACACCACACTTTTAAGAGTCATAGTTTCTCAGTTATAAGGCATTTTGTCAACTTTTAACCAATAAATCATTAAGTGGATGTAAGCCAAATTTTAATAGATTGTTAATGTATCTTCACTTTACACCCCTACAGCGTTTTATCAGAATTAGTGCACACATACACACTCTACCAAAAACATAACCTCTTTGGCAGAGGTAATTAAGGCAGTTCTGAATGTTAAAGGGGGATCCAACCCAGTACTAGTAAGGTGTAACTACTGAAGTGTTTGGTGAGTGTATTTGTCCCTTTAAGTGATCTGTCAGAACGCATTCTTGTTAATGAATTAATGTCCGTTAAATGCACCAAAAAGCATTCCTAAACCTACAGTTTTTTCTGCAGAATTATTTTCAGGTCACATTAACTCATGGAGCATGAATATGCAGTTACTTCTGCACTTATAATTGACTAGAAGCCATCACAACACAGATATTGTATCACAGTTAATAACAGAATGCCAATCAAAAAATGGTATTTATCACTTTCTCAAATATAGCAATTTGCCAATGCTAAACAAATGGGAAAAAACACACACACACCAACACACACACACACACACACACACACACAAAACTCACCTCAGATCCACTGCCTCCTCCTGGTTTTCACTGTGTTCAGCAGGTTTGGGAACTAAGGGCTGGTATTCCGCCTTCACCACAGGTTGATCCTCTGTAGCGATTCTGTTTAAGCGGGAGTTGTTCCCATCTTGCCTAAAGCCCTTTGCAAATGGGTTGTGATTAATTTTCAGCTGGGTAATCCGAAAGTTCTGATACGTCGTCACTGCCATAAATTCAGTTTGTGGAAAAGTAAAGGTCATGCTTTCATGTCCCATAACTACAGGATTGTCGTTTGTGGGCATTCCTCCATCTGGAACAGGTATTATGTGAAGCCTGGGAATGTAGCGATGCATGGAGTGTAAGATTATATGACCGTCCTGGTCTTGGGAGTTATTGGTCAGTTTAAGTTTGTAGAAGGAAACCAAGCCGTTCATCCAATCTGAGCCTCGACAGGGTGAGTAATGGTGTGAAAATGCTCGGATTAGACCTTGGTTCTGATGTTCTGCTCGTCCGGTGACTTCCCATCTGGATGAATTCCAGCGATACCTGTACTGACCCAATGGAACTATGGACAAGACCAGATTGTACTGCTGATTGGGATCTAGGCCAGCCAGGCGATATCGGCAGTATGGGAACATACGGCGGCCCTGCTTAGTGAGAATCATCTCAGTTCCACAGCTGTAGAACTGCTTCCACACATTGTTGTTTTCCAAAATGACACTGACACCTTTGAAGGTCAGCACCACAGGAAAGTCTTTTTCCACGTCTGGGCTGCCAAATGTGGTTACTGGCAATGGAGATGACCACGGTGATGATTCGGGCATATTGACAATGCTTGTCTCCATGCATGTCAGGGAGTCTGATGCAGATGCTATATGCGAGGTATCTGGGCTTTTTTCAACAGTTCCTTCTAAGGTTGAAGTTGATGTTACTGCAGATTTAGCCGGGCTAGCTTCAGCAGGTGAAGAAACAGCAGTGCTGCAATCATTACTTGCCATGGAGACAGCTTTACTCTCAACCACTGTCTCACTAGTGAAATTAGGGCTTGTCAAGGTTGGAAATGGAGGAGCTGAAGAAGGGATGGAAGGAGGAGGAGCTGAGAAGGGCGCATTAAGCAAGCTGCCCTTCTCACCTTCCACTGCCTGGTTTTCCTCCATAGGTGGAAGCTCAGAGTCTAAGACAGACATCACCAGTGGCTCTGATCATCACACTGCATGAGACACCTAACAAAAAATAAAGACTGTTATTTTTACACTATAACACTGTTCAGATGTACAACATGCATTACACTGATGTGATCTAACAAGCAGAATTAATTCAAGAGAGAAAAAAGGAAGACAAAATAATATAAACAATGATCACAAAGGATGCAATTAGAGCTCATCGATGCAGAACAGTGGGAGGAAGGAAAGGTGTTCCTCAACTCCAAGATGGCTGAAAATGTGTGTTTTATGGACTTGAGGTTTTTAATGTATTATACAAGCATTTTTTAAGAGTAAAAGTTATTCTGGTTTAGTCACTGCGACACTCCTCCTCCACAGGGATGGGACATCTCTGAAGAGCAGCAGTTTTGCCCTTGTTGACCGATAGCTCTCTACTGGAAAATAAGACGACATTCACCAGCGGCAATGACCGATGTTTATCTGCTGCGTCACATCAATTTTGCGTGGGAAAACTGTTCAAAGATCACCTGATGACGAGATAAAGGACTCTGAAACTGTTCAGCTATTTTAGAATCATGAAGATGTTTGTGTACCATGTAAAAAGTGGTGAACTAAATAAGAAAAGGAAAAAAATATACTGGTGTGCCCACCCCCACCAGGGGATCTCTGTGCAGAGATACAGAGAATTAGCTAATCGTTAAGGCTGTTGCAACAGTAGCTGTTACAAATGACAACAAGTCCAGGATATACTGTGCTGCTAAAAGACACAGGCTTAATTTAACAATTAGTGTTCTTCAAATGAAGACTCGACATGTATATAGCTCACTTGATATCATGCAAAATTAAAGGATCTTCAGCCACTGGTTTCTGTGACTGCTGACTGTATGAATATTTTGTAAGCAAACCAAATTTCAATATATCCGATCACTGCGATTCACAAAATTGTCTCTTTGTGTTCACCGGGACTAAACAGCAAAAACTAATGAAACCACAGAAGAGATTTTTATTTTTCAGGAGAGCACATCCTGCCCCAAAAATTCCCTGAAAAATAAATTAGAAACTAATGGAAAAAACATGATTTATTTACAACCTCGGGCTATGTGTGGTTCTCTGATCAGCTCAGGATATTTTTTTAAATGTAAAACATGAATTTATAAACTACATCTGCCATAACATTTTAAACACTTGCTGTCTATATCCAAGGAACTAAAACTAGTATAGTTTATTATTAAAGTGTCTTAAAAACAGCCTAATGATGTTACATAACATTATCTTAAATATATACATGTTAAATGCTCCAAGACGAGCACCCCTTAAATCACAATCACCTCATACAAGACCAATACTGCAAATATAAACAAGGAAAATGCGCTCTCGGGTTATTTTAAGTCGAGCTTGACAATTTCTCTAGGCCGTGTGGGGAAAAGTGGACTTTGCCTTGCTTGTGAGACCACTTCGCTTTGACTGACCAATGGGCTGCCAGCTGAGGGCATGGCTGAAAAACAGGCCTGTATTTTGAATGGGAACGAGCCGCTTGCATCGTTTCTGTACCTGGCGAGCCCAAAGAAAATGATCTTCGTCACGTCAGAAACTACAAAGGTAACCCGCTTTGCTGTTGTCCCAGCCCCCTCCTGCATTTTCCTGATCATTGTCACACCGGCACACGAATGCCTGTTCAGTCTAAAAGGTGTTAATCACCCCAACAAGAGCAGAAAACGGGTTATCACTTCCATGTTTAAAATAAAAACTCCCACCGTAACTCCCGTATAACTATTTCCCTACGCACAATAAGAAGCCACGGTAGGAATTTAAGTTGTTAAGACAGTATCTCTTTCTTCCTCACACACCGAGAGGAAGGCCGCCCGCCCGCTCCTCCACTCACCAACTTGGAAAAGTTGCAGGTTTCACTAAAAGCCTCACCTTTCAGCGTCGCTTCAATACCTCGTGGCCGACCGGGCCGATACGACAGCAACGTTCAGCGGCGAAGCTCCAACTGTTGCACGTCGCCGTCGCCGTAGAAAGGGCTTCGGAGAATTCCTCGAACATTAACACAACTGGCAAATGGAGGCCGAGAGCCACGCCACTGTGCTCGCATCGACCGACCCGTGTGTGCACGCAGCGAAGCCAAAGCGCATGCACAATATCAAACCCCCCCTCCACCACCTCACTCCTTCAACGGCGCGTGATTCCCGGCCCGCCAGCGCGAGTACATCATCCAGCAGATAAATATCTATCTATTTGTCCCTTCCCGCATCGAGCGCGGTCCGCGTGCCGGTCAGGACAACTCTCTGCAAGTTTGCGCGAAAATGTTTAGGATTTCTGATTCGCGCGCTGACAGCAGTTTCTGTCTGTTCCTGTCTATTTCCTTGACTTTTCGGTCACACTTCCATTCTCACCCTTTCTCAGCCCACATACATGCACTGTCCTCTCTGCCCCCCTATCGCTCTTTCTCACACACATACACACATCCGTGCTCTCGGGCTGTGACGTAACACGTTCGCCATGGTGGTAGAGCTCCAGTAGCCAATGCGCAAGCTCCCAATGGACGATGGTTGTTTCATCATGGTGGCAGTTGTACGATTAATAAAAATAATAACAATGATAATAATGTTATTTTGTAGCTTGGGGAAAATACCATATAATGTGTCAGCATTACAATTTACCATTTAAATCAGTAGCTTATTAACTGGTTGACCTAGTCTACAAAACACAGCAAGGCTGATTTGCTTTGTTTACGGGACAAGATGGCAGCCAGGCGTTGACGTTAAAATAAATATTTGGCAAAAGAAAAAAGTATCTTGAATTTCCACATATTTGATTGTACAGGAATTTGGAAGTAGTCCGCTGGACAGTCACTATAATTTTCAAACGAAGTGCCAGAGGAAAAAAAACCTGTCCTAGTATATCGGCTAGGCCTACGCTCACATGACGGAAGTGGAGCTTGGTCCGAGCTTATTCGGTAACTTGAATGCATATAGAATAGAAAGCTCCGTAACTGTTATCTCAATTGTAGCCATGCGAAACGCTCGAAAAGCTATAGTTTTTAGCTTTTTCTCGTGCATTTTCCATAAGCTGTACGCCCTAAATCAAGCCCATCCTCCGAAAAATGCAAAGGAAGCCTTTGTGTCTCGACAAAGTAAACATGATGCATTATGTGAATTGTAGTTAAATATCTAACAAACGCAATGAAAAGGTGGTTTCATGTCTGCCAGAGTTCATTAACGGGAAAGTGCACAAAAAATAAATGTGTAATAATTAAATGAAGAATAAGAACGCAGAACTATGCCAACATATAACATAATAACAGAATATTAATGAAAACAAAGATAACTGACTCATTCTGATTCTCTCTAAATTCCTTATATGACAATTTGCCCAACATTATATAAATTTAACATGCATTTTTTATATTAAACATGAAAAAAACATGACCATACAACCATACAAAACATACGTCTGCTCCACAGCTGTTACCACTGTAGAAAGCTACTGCATAAAATTCACGCCAAATCACACACTGAGTTGGGGGTCTGAAGCTTTTCTGTTTTTGTGGTTTCAAAACAACAATCTAATAAAAGCAACAACAGCAAAAGCTTCGGCAACGTACGCCTGTGGTTTAAAACCCCGTGCAGTTTAAAAGAAGAAGAAATTGTGATGATTTGAGAAGTATTGAGCAAGCAGGGCGATTAAACAAGGAAGTGGGGGGGGGACCCAGCTTTTGTGTTTCACGTGGAACTCTCGTGGTTCCGCAGCCCGTTGCTGCTGCCGTGGAGCTCCCTCGTGTCCAATCAATCTGAAATCATGTGCACTTATTTCATTTCGTGTACGGCAAATGAACACGCAGGAGGTTTTTAATTCACAAAGCGCTTACACAAAAGAGAACCCGAGAGCAAAATCGCCCGTGCAAAGTCGCGCACGAACTCGTGAAATGACTGTAGCCTTTGCAAGGTGCTTCCTCGCCAACTATAAGTGCTCTGCAAATATACAGTTTATTACACAGTGAAATATAAGTGTATTCTGGAGGGGTGATCAGTGACCCGGGGAGGTGTCAAATTAAGTGCCCATATGCAGATGCTGCAATAACAAACCTGTGTATTGGCATGGCCAACCTTCATGTTATTTTAATTAGCCGTTAATCATATACACAACAAAAGTGACCTTGTTCCTCTAATCTTGTGACACTTGGAAAAACCTGAAATTAAACACTGCAAACTTTTTAAAATCTCAAAAGTATCAAGTGTGTCTTTAAAAAAAATAAAACTAAGAAAGAAGTCAGCATGTACTGTCAGGCTCCAAATTGTGATGTATGTCACTGATGTATAATCAGTAGTGGCAGCACAGACAATTACCAGTGCACAGATTTGAATGGCTTTTGTGAGTTCTGTCACAACTATCAAACCCATATTAAAATCACTTTTAAAAGGCACAATATTTACGTCTATCATCGCTGCTGTAACGTGCTAAGACTGCAGACCTGGTATGTGGTTTAACTGTGAGCCATATTTTGTAAGGAGTACATTAAAGGTCCAAATTAAGATGTCAGCTATAGACACCCATAATGTTATAGAAAACATTTAAAGTTTGCTGTGAAGAATGTAGAGTATGCCTCTGACAAAAGGTCACCGTGTTATATACACTTATTATATGGTAATTCACGTGTACTATATAAAGACGCAATCTAACCTGTTAGAGCAGAGAAAAATTTGTCATATCACAACTGGAATAAATTGTTCACTTTGAGTCATATGTAACCTATATAGAACAACTTTCACTTTTACTGGGAGACAGTGATTTCTTTTTTATTATACTTTTTTTTTATCTGGTGTCACAAATTAAGTTCTCATATGTACTCATAGTATAGTATAGTATTTACTGTTGATAAACATGCAGTGACAGTTGGGCTGACTACAGCTGTCTTTGCGTGAGATGGTATGAGGCACAGAAATGCTTCTTCACTCACCTTATTGTACTGTAAATACAGGCCATGTTGTTTTGCCAGACTAATGATCATATACAAACACAGCTGCCAAATGCTCAGTTGCATTGAAAATTAAAACCATTTATCAGGTGTCATTTCTTTTTTGAGAGATGCAGAGACATTTATTTGTAATTATGCTGCCCTGCCCTGCACTGTTTTGTTTTGTTTTTTTAGCCTAAGGATGCCCCCTCCCCACACACACACTTGCTGTGAAGCCAGTTAAAAGTCTATAAAATACCAGGAATGATAATTACTTATATTTAAATCAAACTGAAATGACAAAAAAAATATAAAAAAGGAATACTTTTATTTTCATATTAGATATAAATGTATAAATCCTGGTTGCAACACAAGGCTATACCCATTTAGTGATGAAATCTAAAAGATCTGAGCAAGTTTCTAAATTATCAGCCTCTATTTTTTAACAGCCTTATATTATTTCTGTTTATATGCAACTATAAAAAAAGCATTGTGGTCATTTTTGATCAAGTGCAGTGTGAATGCATACTTCAATTTCAAGAAGTCAGAAACAAGTCTGGTATTAAGAAAAGCCTTAAAGGTACAGTGTGTAAAATCTCACTGCTAGATGTCAATAGACTGCAGATTGCAATGAAATGAGTTCTGTTTTCTTACCCTTCCCGATTCAAATGCATAATCCTAGCTGGTGGTCGGTGTACGACACTCTGGCAGCCGTTCATCTGTAGTGAGTGTAGGCTGTCAGTAGTGTTGTAGTACTTGAGACCGGTCTTGGTCTTGAGACTATTTTTGATTGTCTCGGTCTTGTCTTGGACTTAACCGCATTTGTACTCAGTCTTGTCTCATTCTTGATACACTCTGGTCTTGGTCTTGACTTGGTCTTGGGTTAGGTGGTCTTGACTACAACACTGGCTGTCAGTCTGTTGTTTACCTCAGCTGGTGTTTATTTACTCTGGAGGAGGCTGTATAACTTTGTAAAAGGAGTCCGATATGAGTCAATGAGTCAGTGAAGCTCACTTCTGTCCATTGACAGTGATACTGAAGTGAGTTGTTGAGGATATCCTTGACTTTTCTGGTAGTAAGCGCTGCTGTGTTTGCTACTTTTAGCTGCTGTTAGCCTCTGTTAGCTGCTGTTTGCCGGCATTACTGAAACTTTTTTGAAGTGGATCTATTATTTTTGGACTTGGACACTCTGGTATGATGTGAGAATGTGATCAAACTTTTATCAGAGGGAACCTGTGATTCTTAGACATTCAAGGCTAACATTAGCTGGCAAAACATTAGCATATAACCATCTGTTGTTATTGTTTACCTGGCTTATTGTCAGCTGTCCGGAGACAGGAGGATTGCACCTCTGATTTGCTAACTGCAACAATATCTGGAACAATATCTGGAATAAATAATATGCAATAATATAAAAATGTTAAATGCTCATATGTAGTTTGAAAGAACTATTTGTGATCTTTTAATTAAAAGTAACCAGTAAAATAATATTTTTCTATTAAATAAAAAAAATACTTTTAAGTTACATTTTTTTTTACAGCTGTTGAGAGAGATCATGTTATGCCCTATTCCATACACATATGGACAGATGGATATATATGATGTTGTGATAAAGAACTGAATTTCAGACCAAAACGAAAAGTCAGATGGGCTAAAAGCCAAATGAAGGATCAGGTAAATAGTCCAGTCCACCTGGAACAATGCCATAGCTGCCAGTACGGCTATCATGCTCCACTGGATCCTTGTGTCTTTACTAGTCCTGCTGAACTGGCTTGACCCAGTCTCCCTAACCACAGGTGTCACTATCTTCCTCTGTCCCAGTAGCACTATGAGGCTGAGGCAACTGGTGACTGTGACAATGATCAGAGGCAGCAGGTGACACAAGGTGATGAACAGGTATTTGTATACGCGGTGGAACATTGGACAGTGATTTTCAGTGCAGCGAAAGAAGTCTGGAGGGCAGATGTTGCTGTTTCCTGTGATATTTTCCACTTTGTGCTCCTGGTTCATGACAAACATGGGAACACTGAACAGCACAGAGAGCACAACACAAATGCCGCTCACCATCAGGCAGATCTGATGCTGTCCAGGAAAAGTGGGAAGTTGACCCTCTTATTGACATCTCTCAGCTTCTGGTAGCGAAAGATACAGATGAGGACAGTGAAGAGGATGCTGTTAATTTCACCAGTGACAGTCATGAACTGCAGTACATAACATGACCAAATGCCAGTGGTGGAGGAAGTCCAAAGGTTGATTATATCATAGATATTTATGATGACAATCTCCTCCAAGTTGGCTGCAGCAAGTCCGAGCAGAAACAACTCAAAAGATTTAATTTGGAAGAACTTAATCTTCATGATGGAAACAATGAGAAATGTGTTACCCGTAAGCCCTATGCAAGAAACAAATAGTCTCAAGCTCAGGAAGCTGACAGAAAGCTCAGCCATTGTTCACAGTTGGCTGGATAACACACATACACACAAAAATTAACTTTTCAAAAAAGAAAAAGAAATGGGTAATAGTAAAAATTGGACTTTCCAGAATGAAGCGTGGGTTGCAAAAGTGTCTCATCTCTCGTTGCTTTGCTGCATCACCGACCATTCGCAGAGATTGCAAGAATCTAGCTTGTTGATTGGCTGTGCTCTTTATACAGAAAGGGGAAAAAGGTGGAGTCCTGGAAACAATGAAGGCTGGGAATCATTAAAGTTTTACCTCTGAGCTTTTCAAAGCGTTATCAGAGACCTCATACTGTGTGCATGTGACATTTTATTTGTTTTCACCGGTTGGCATCATCCACTGCAGACACAAGAATTCATTTACATCTTTTCACAATACGTTTTCCTCTTTGTAATATTGTGATTCAATTGACCCATTGTGTTTTTACTTGCAACACACCATTAATTACATCTTTCTTAACACCTAAAATATTCTGGTTATTGGAAGCAGTGAATTCTAATAATGCTTCTGCACCCACTAGTCAGAAAATGCTGAAAGATATAAACATTTTATAGGAATAATCTTAATGGCCTTTTACTTCCATACAAAGCTAAGACATGTAATGTAAACACTTTGATAGTAACTGCTTACTCAGAGCAAGAGTTGTGAATGGTTTGATCCTGATCGACACAGCAACAGCCGCATAGCTAATAATATGTACCTTACCGCTTATACTATGTCTGGGTGTAACAGACATCTGTGTCTCTAAACACACGTACTTCTGCACACTTCCTGTTTCAGAGTTAAAGAATCGGTGCATGAACACAGTTTGAGAGAAGAAGAACTGCACATCCTTGCAAATGTGGTCAGTTAGACAAACCAATATGATGAAGTTTGGATAAAAACAATACATGTTTTACTCATCCCTACAATTCTCGTTCTCATAAGTCAAGCATTTTAATCTGCAATGAGGCGGGGCTTCTGGACCCTGCTGTTTTCACGGGATCAGTTCATGTTCCAGCTTGTCTCTTTTTTTGTGTCTTTAGTGCTCTCTCTCTAGTTAGCAGTTGTTCCATTTAACCATGCCCTGCATCCTGATTCAGCTTAATTGTGAATCCCACAGTGTGTATGTGTGTGTAATTAAGGAGAAGGCCTACGCTGGAAGTAAATTGGTAAACTTAAGTGTACCATAATGAGCTTGGACAGCTTAGGAAGCTGTAGTCTTTTATCACAATCGAGTAATTATCAATTAGAGACCTGGTCAAATTGCATTACATTCATTATTTCATCCTAATAAACAACAATTTTGACTGCCTCTCATCTGGTTGAATGTAAATTAAAATGCGCCATGAAATGCATATTGAATTGTGCAGATTTTTGTTTTGGATTGGCATCACAAACATCTCTTAGGTGTTAGCGCATGAAAGAAGTTTGCAGCCACACTGGTGTCTTTGTACAACTGTACCTACAGGCAGAACAATGTTCTCACCAAATACTAGTGCCAGTACACATATACTGACATACAACGACAACAGAAAGCAGGCAGAACCTTCAGTATGTTTGACATTTTTAAGCAGGTAAAACTGTTTCCTGTGGAAGAGTCTTTATACTTATTCAAGGTACAAACTGCAGCTCAGCCTACTAAGGACTGAAGAACAAATGAAGCAAATTAGAAATCAAATTTTAAAAAAAGAACCACAGCATTGGACTCAGCTTGATTTGCTTCATTCATTAAAATGTTAATATGCAGTAGCTGTGGTAGTCAAAATACATCACTTACGAATCATCTTCTTCATCTGTTGTACAAGAAGCAGTTGCTTGGTGGAAGAATTACATTTAATTACCAGTTAATGAAAATAAAAGATGTGTTTGACACTTGTGGTGAACTCCTAGTTACTTAAAAAAAACACTTATCTGTGGCGTTAATTAAGGTGGTGGAATAGCTTTATAGAAGAGACCAACACTGAAATGTCTGATTGGTTTGGAAATCCGACAAGGAGGAACGTGAGAGGAAAAGTATTTTGTCTTCCATTTTGTGTTTTTCTGTGTCTGTTTTGCACGTGTGTCATTTAAAGAGTTCCAATGTGGCCCATAGTCCCTTGTTACAGTGTAATTACAATGCATGGCAAAACATGTATTTCCACATTAATCTCTGCTTAGCCCCAAGTCCCACCATTTTGTGTGCTTTCATTTTTTTTAACACCAGACCAGTGTTAAAATAAGATTTTTACACAGTGCCTCTACAGGCCGAGGGCAAAAGATTCATCCTTCAGCCTCTTTAACTGATTTTTTTTTCATGTTGCATATTCCCCTTTTCAGTTAATGGGATTAAATTTGCTTCTCTTAACTTCTCTTCACTGGCTCCCTGTTAAATCCAGAATTTAATTTAAAATCCTTCTCCTCACATACAAAGTCTTGAATAATCGGGCCCCATCATATCTCAAAGTAACATTCCCAGAGTTTCTAAGAGTAGAATGGGAGGCAGAACCTTCAGCTATCAGGCCCCTCTCCTCTGAAACCAGCTCCCAGTTTGGATTTGGGAGACAGCCCCTCCCTGAGCCTGGTTCCACTGGAGGCTTCTTCCTATCAAAAGGGATTTTTTTCCCTTCACACTTTTACAAAGTCTGTGGTCATATGGGATTGCTTGATTTTTAGAAAACACAATTTTTAAATGAATGGTTACTACCAGATTATTATCATGTATTTTAGTACCTATGTGGGTCAGGGGCTGGGTGCCATCTGATTGTTGGAGGTTTCTCTCCAATTATTGTTATTTGCCTCACAATGTAAAACACCTTCAGGTGACTTGTGATTTGGTGCTATATAAATAAAACTGAACTGAACTGCATATGCAGAAAGCATGTGAAGTTATTTTCCATTTTTAAGGGAAACAGTTTCTTAATCCACCTGCCTACACTTGTTTGTCCCTCTCCTCTCTCTCTCTCTCCTGCTGTGCCACCAGGGCAGCTCTGACCCACAGGCACATGGACACACTCTGGAGTTGTCGAGTGGCACCAGGAAATTGGCAGCAGATGATTTGGGTCCTGTGGGGTGTGGGGTGACTCTGGATAGGGGTCATTTCAGTGGATCCTACACATGAACAACTGGATTGGGATCCAGAGAGGGTCACTGCCTTCAGCTCGGTTCTGTGAACTGTTCCTGAGCAGTTATTGTTGTTCGGTGCGTGTGGCACACTGTCCTGCTGGGGGAGACTGCTGCTTTCTTTTTTTTTTTGGGGGGGGGGGGGCTCTTTTGCGGGGGGGGTGTGTGGTTTGTGTTCAC
>VUQK01011521.1:0-13326 GCA_015106715.1 Bujurquina vittata
GCGAGCGGCGTGGGAGCGATGGATGATAGACGGCGAACACACATTTACTAAAACTGGGAGGCAGCGGCGGGCGAGTTACGCCACCGTCTGTGAATGGATTGTGGATGCCTGGGCTGAGGTTTCTGCTGTAACTGTTGTCCGAGCTTTCGCGAAAGCCGGCATCATTGCTGAACAGCCGCCTGGCGACGAGACTGACAGACATTGATGAGAGGGGACCCGGAGTGCTCGGTAGTGAAATTGCGCAGCTTTTTAATTCAGACACAGAAGATGAGGACTTTGATGGATTTGTGGGAGAAGAGTGATTAAAAATAATGTGTTTTGTCTAGTAGTAGAATAAACTTCAATTAAAAATCACTGTTTCGCGTCCTTTACGTTTCTTGTAGACCGTATGTTTTAGCATGTGCCTTATAATACGGTGCCGTAAAGAATAAGTACCGTACAGAAACAAGAGTCCGTAATTGAGACTGCGCCTTATAGTAAGGTGCGCCTTATACGTGGGTCAAATACAGAAATAGACCCCGAAATTTAGACTGCGCCTTATAATACGGTGCGTCTTATGGTCCGGAAAATACGGTATATATAGTGCTGGCATATGATTTAATATAATGTGTAATATAATGTAATAATTATATTACAAGAGGAAGTGATACAATATATTACCCCATATGGAACCACCACAGAGTGATTATTGGGCAACATTTTTAATGAAAGAGATCATTTCACTGATTTTCATTTCTCTCTCTTATTTTTTTAAACAAGTTTCTTAGTTATTTAAAAATAAAAACAGTCCTACAAACAAAACTTAATCTTTGTAAATTATGGTGTCAGAAAGTGCACATGTTAAATATTTCTCCCATGTAGCTCTCATTTAATCAGAGAGAAAAAAACATGTTTGTTTTTTTTAAATAAACCTGATCCTGTGTCCTGAGCAAAGATGATCTGCGCAGGTTTTCTCCCTATTATACAACAAGCTAGCAGAGTATTGACGGTATTGCTAACCTTCATGCAATTTTTTTGATGTCTTGGTACATTTTGGCTATTTGTTTTTAAAAAAAAAGGGTACGCATGGATTCCATTTTCATTTCTGACTTTTAATTTAATTTTCTAACTAAAAAAAACATTACTGAGCAATGATGAAGACATTGAAGGAAATCTCAGTTAGACCATCTGGAAATGTTATAAGTATAAATATAGATTTTTATTATTATACACAATGGTTTTAGGGAGTATTTTTTTTTAATACATGATAGCACTAACCGTATGCAGTGTAAGGCCTTGTACAACCACTCCTTTAGAACTGTCCTCCCTGACCGCAAGAGGCCCAGCTTTAGCCAACAAGTCTCTGATCTGTTCATTGTAAACCTGTGAACACATACAGATACAACAAAACACTGTGAAACGGCACCAACACAAAAAAGCGTGGTCAGGCCAAAGCTTTCAAAGAGCTGCACGATGCCACTGGAAAGTGTGGAACAAGGTAGAGATAATCACAAATATGTACCTGCTGCAACACCAAACATATTTTACAAGTGAAATTTTCTGTACAAGACTATCCCTTTGACACAGTGATTAATGAGTCCAGGCTACCATCAATAACACAGAGACCAAAGCAAAAAAATAAATAAAAAATACAATATTCACCTCAAGATATGAAAATGCAACGGCAAACTCCTTCTCCTCCTTTGCGTCATCCATGCGTTTGAAGAGCTCTTTCATTGTTCGGTACATGACCCCAGGGTCATTTTGTGAGCCCAACATGGTATGTGTCTTGCCTGCTCCCGTAGCACCATAGGCAAACACTGCAAGTGACAAACTAGTTAGTGGTAAGGAAAGAAAACAATTTCAATATTAAGCTTGCTCTGGAAAGAGCATAATCCATGTAATATGAAAAACTTGGAATGTGAGCAATGGAAGTATCAAAGCTATTCAAAAGGAGGACTGTACTTACAGTACTGTTCAAAAGTCTTGAGCCACCCCTCATTTCTTTATGTTATGCTTCCAAGGAGCCAGACTTTCTGGTCATTTTTTAAATATTCTAGACCAATAGTTGTTCAAAGTTTTTCTTTGGACATCAGCCGTTTTTTCCCCATGTATTTTCAGTCCAGTTCTTATACCTGACCATTTTCAGAGGAATGTTTTTTTTGTTGTTGTTTATTAAGCCACTTAGCAGTAATCTATGAATCACTCAAGCATAAAAAAGGAGAATCACAACAGTGACTGCCTACAACCATCTGTAAAACATGGTGGAGGCTTTGTCATGGTTTGGAGCTGCATTTCAGCCAGTGGTGTTGGGGATCATGTCAAAACTGATAAAATTATGAATGCAGAAATGAACCATCAGATTTTGATCCACCATGCAAAGGAAAAGTTTCTGATTGGCAATGGCTTCCTTTTTCAGCATGGCAATGATCCCAAACACACTGCCAATGCTACGCAGAGCCCGGACCTCAACATTACTGAAGCAGTGTAGGTTCATCTTGACAGAGAAATGACAAAAGGCAGCCAACATCCAAAAAAGAGCTTTGAATGTCCTATAAGAAGCCTGGAAAACTATTCCAAAGGCTATTTAAAGAAATAAGAAAAAATAAGCTGCTTAAGAGAGTTCAGGCTGTAATGAAGAAAAAAAGTGGTCTTACCAAATATTGACTTTCAAACTCTTTAAAATTGTACAAGCTCTGTTCTTGCCTTATATACTGCATTTCCATGTACGTTTGCATGTTTCAATAAATCTCTGCAGCTGTTTCATATTTTCTTAGCAAAATATAAAGAAAGGAGGGGTGGTTTAAGACTTTTAAACACTGCTGTATTATTAATAGTTTGGCTAAATAACTATACTAAACAATACTTTCTCAAACTTTAGATTCACATTAGTGAACCAAATATGTACAATTCTAAAATTTTTGGTTTAGTCAATTACCTAAGATATATGATAAACAATAGTACTCCATTTAAACAGTCCTCCAATAAAGCCATATCTTTGAAAGTCTAGTCCTTCCACAGCAGTGAGAGTAATTTGTCACTGCAGACAGATAAATAACTAGCAGACTACAGAACAAGTTAATAGGCTCTGAGTTATCTTTTCGTAACTGGCGGGCACCATGACTAATTTGGACAGACTGTAGCTGCATGACAACATGTTTGGCAGCTTGTATTCATTATTTTTGTCACCTGTACAGTTGAAACCATTCATCAGCCCATCCAGCACTCCTTGAGTGGTGTTCTCAAAAATCTCAACTTGTGTAGCGTTCTCGTCGAAGACTTGGTCAAAAACAAACTTTAGGTCTTTGTTCGCCCTCTTGTTGTTTCTGTTTCGTACTCTCTGTGACCCAAAGCATGACAAGTCCTCCTCCTTGGGGTCAAAGATGAGCATGTGCTTATCAACGACTTGGACCACATTCCGACAGTTTTCACGCTTCTCGCTCTCATTTGTTGGCCTCACACGAACAACAACCTTTACATGGCTGCACACATTACTTGCCATCGTGGCTTCTCTGCAAGGAATGAAGAAGTACAAAACAAATTAAATGTTAACCACATTTTGCACATGGCAGCAAACTGTGTAATCCTGCGAATATGCAGATAAATATCAAACATGGTCAAAGGACTTTGAAAGAAGAGAACTGAACTTGTGGCATACTAAAGGACCAAGAGTGTTTTAATAGAGTACCACAGGAATGAGGCCTAAAAACTGGATATACTTTTGGATTTGGCACTTCCAGTTCCAGACTCAAATATATTGCTTCCTTGGCTCAAAAGTGGGAATAAAAAAAATAGATCAACCAAACTGGTATTTTAAACATCTATTATATACATTTTCTATATGCCTGCATGAGGAAACAATAATGACTATACATTGCTCTAATGAAGGCTGTAATGGCTGGATGGTTTTGTTGAAGATGTGTTAAAGATTCATGTTGATATTAAGTGATACTGTACTGACTTTGATCAATCTCGGTTACATAAATAAATGTATGCATTTAACTCTAAATGCATTAGTTTATCTTTAATCATGCTGTTTCTAAAGACAAAAAAGTGCAGTGTTTTTGTTTTCTTTACATGCACACGTCTGCCCATTGCATAGGTGCGAAAATTATTTCCATGCTCCTTTGTTACACATGACAAAACTAATGCACCATTGCGATTAGTAGTAGGTGACGGTTTCGCCCCTTTTAAACATCTACGGGGCGGTCACCATTCATTTTAATAACATCATAATACATTCAAATGCTAAGAGATACTAACTACTAATTTCCAAATTAAATTCGGTAAAACAGCTGTTAGCTTAGTGTTATTTAAAAATACTATCATAAAGAGGATAATCAAGCACACATGATGACAATACAGAAGGATGTCTTTAGCGTGCTATCTGGCTAGCTCTGGTACAGTTTCTAATTTTAAGGCTTTGTTCCCTTCGTCTCTGCTGGAATGATCAGTCTTACCTTTTGTTAATAACGGCTATCTCTCAAATCACTACCACGGCGATGCTTTCGATCAACTGTAGGTAGTTCGAATTAAAAAATATATATATTAAAAATAAACCGCTAGCGCGACCAGCGCCAATATTTTTAAAAAGCAGCCGTCTTCCTCTGCGGCAACTGATTGGATGAAAGCCGCCCGTCACTGGGCGGGCCGCCGTGACGCGCAAGGCACGTTGCGGAAGGTGGAGCTACTCCGTTGTGCGCTACGGTAAGCTACGGCCGCTTTCCGTTCATATAAGCATGGTTCTCTGGGTCTGCCTCAACAATTGTGAAATCTATTTAAAGGGACTCGATCGTACAGTCGAGTCCCTTTCGGTGTATTTATGCTCACAGTCTGTCTAGGTATTAAGCGCGGTCATCCAACATGGAGGGATAGCAACTGTATCCTCTGCATCGCTTTATTAAGATGTAACATGCCCAGCCTCTGCTGATATCATAGCCTGTATACACGTGGTAAAGAGCGTCAGGGTGGGATAAATCCTAATTTAATAGATAAGAGCTTTTGAGTCATAGCTACGTCAAACACATGCGTGCTCTCATGCATTTTCTCCACGTGCAGATGTTTTTTTTTCTTTTTCTTTTTTAGCTAGGTAGAGAGCTAACCTTCACACCAAAACACTTGTTTTGTGTGTGAGTTACAACAAACTACCACCATACATGATGGCATGCGTTTGGTTACATTGACAACTAACCACTAACAACCTACAGGTAAGCTAGTGCGACCTTCCTACTCCTACCTGAAAGGTCAGCGGCTAATGTTTAGTAAACACTAATAAGAAATGGGGAGATGGCTTAATGGGGGCTTGGAAAAAATATCTAATTCTTAAATGAGACAATAATATTCCTGCCATTCTTGCTCCAGAGTCATTGGCACTGGGAAGAACACAACTCTTATTACAGTTGAAAGCTGTAACATGAAAAAAATCACATGCATCTGAGAACAGCACAGAGTTGAGGTCTGCGGTAGGAGAGGGGTGGGCCCACATCTGAGACCCTTCTTGTTTGCAATGGTGATGCACAGGCTGACAGATGAAGTCAGGCAGAGTCTCTGTGGACTGTGATGTTTGCAAATAACTTTGTGAATTGTAGTGAGAGTAGGGAGCCGGTGGAAGAGTGCCTGAAGGTGGAGGTATGCTGTGGCGAGAAGAGGCAGGAAAGTCAGTTGAAGCAAGACTGAATACGTGTATGAGAATGAAAGGGAGACAGGTGTAACTGTGATGCTGCAAGGAACAGAGGTAGCAGAGGAGGGTGAGTTGATATACCTGGGATCAACCATTCAAGGCCATAGACAATGCACAAGAGAGGTGAAGAAGAGCGTGCAGGCAGGGTGGAGGGGGTTGATATGAATGTGGACAGAAGGATAACAGCAGGAGTGAAAGAGAAGGTTTACAAGATGGTAGTGAGGCCTGCTATGAAGGGTAGTTTAAAGATGGTGGCACTGACAAAAGACAGGAGGCAGACCTGAAGATGTTAAGATTTTCACTGGGAGTGACCAGGATGGATGGGATTAGAAATGAGGGAGAGCTCAAGTTGAGCGGTTTGATGGTTTGGGCAGAGGATGGATAGTGGGTACACTGGACAAAGGATGTTAAAATGGAGCTGCCAGATAGGAGAACAATTGGAATCCCACAGAGGAAATTCATTTATGGTGAAGGCGGGATGTGTATAGGGTTTGTGTGATAGAGAAGGTTGCTAGGGATAGGGTGAAATGGAGACAGATGTGGTCATCCCTAAAGGGAGAAACTGAAAAAAGGAGGAGAAGAAGATCTTTGTTAATAAATGGATTGTAAAACAAACCCCAGTTAATTTGCCTATGCTCTTCTGGTGAAGGATGGCTGAATTTACCTGCAAACCTAATATGAATCTTTTCACAAAGTAACAATAATGTGAATAAAAAAAGTTGACTGTTTTCTATAAAGCAGTGGTTGTAGACTGGAGGAAAGTCCACATGTCTTTTTTTTTCTATCAGTAGCTTTCTCGTGTTGAGCAAACCACAACAAACCAGCAGAGCAGACGTCCCACCACCTAAATAAAAAGAGAAACAGTGTCAGTAGAAACTATTGAGATAGCTAAAATGTCTTGTGGCTGAAGCTAAAATACAGCTATCATTTGTCAGGAGGAGTTTACTACTGCTAACATGGTGCCAAGCATGCCTGGGCAAGCTCTTCTGAGAAAAAACAAAACATAAAAATTAGAAGACTGCTGTATCTAAAAGTGGTAAAGTGTCAGATAAGATGATGTACTCAAGGTACATTCTAATGAAGCCTATTGCAAAGTAATAAACAATAATACAAAGAAATATTGATGGAATATAAACTATTTTTCACACATGAAGTCACGTGTCTTGAAATTTTGGCTTGCCTTTTGGTGCGGCTTGGGCGTGATAATGTCTTAATCACTGCTGTACAGACCTGCAAGTATGCTCCATGAGCTTAATGCAATCATGAACTGACTATTGTTTTCCACGTCTTTAAATACAATGTAACTCCTTGCTATCATTGAATATTTGCTTTTTATTCACCAGTGCCATTTATGGAGTGTTGAATTCCCATCAGCTTCTGCACAAAATATTTATTATTTGAATCCGTGCTGCCTGCTGTGGCAACCACTGAATAGGAGAACAGCCGAAAGGAGCTAAAAGAGCTCTAATTTTTCAGATTTCATGTTGCAAGAAAACACGTGTTTTTAACCATATGCATGCCTTAATGCCAGAAGTGTTGTCACATAAAATTACAAAATGCTGAACTGGTGAGCCAAAGATATACCCTAATCAGGGGTATGTTAGTGATGTAGTGTGTAATATGAACCACACGTGTGTTATTTAAAGGGTTCAACCTAAACAGTTTTTGCAGCTTCCTTGAAGTTGGGACTGTAATGCTCTCCTCAGAAGTGCCATCAGATTTTTGTTTATATATAATTTCATATCGTCATATGGTCCTGTTCCCAGCTGTTTGCTCTCAATGTAGTTGTTAAAATGGATAAACCCCAGAGTATACTGCAGGCCTCATGGTGATAGAATGTAATTTTTAAAACTGTACTACACACCCAGTTCCTCTTCATTAGCTTAACATTTCATCTTTCTTCTCATATTATCACATAACTTTGCTTTTGTTTGTTTTTTTTCTCTACAGATCATTATAATGATCATGATTTTTCACACGACTTTTCGCTCTTACTCAATGATACAAAAGCCACATTTGGCTACATGGAGAGTGTGGAGAAGGTTGAAGCTGAGATTGCCCTCTTCTTTCGTTGGCGCATCTTCTGGTCCTGGTCCCGTGGACAGATCTGAAGAACCGTTGGCTGTTTCAGCTGAAAAGTCTCCTCATACGCCTGTCATGCTGAAAGAGGTGCTTCAATACTTAGACATTCAGCCAGCTCAGGTAAGATTTGTAATGTCCTTAATAAAGTTCATGTCTGTTTGTTTAAAGGTTCTTTTGAAATATGTCAAATAGTCGTTCAGATGAAATGAGCTGCTTTAGACAGGTATTCAAGCAGTGGGTTGATTCGACTTGCATTTGTTATCATTATTTCCAATTGAACCTTTTCACCTGCCAATGTATTTCCATATTAAAAAGGCCCTGGAATGTGCTCAGACTGTAGGCAAATCTGACGCGGAACTAAATTGAATCTCCGGACTGACTGACTGACGATATTTGCAAGTGATTAGATCATATTTGTATTTTCAGGCATTGTTATCCTGTCTGCCTCAGTTGCTGTGGTAATAGCATAGGCATGCAAACTCATACTGTGACGTGTTTCTTATGTCCCTAAATTTTGACTTTCTCGTGTGTGTCTGACCTTTTGGAAGTTATTGGCAGGCTGTTGTGTGCATTGCATTGGCCACTGGGGTTTAGAAATAGGTCTCTTCTCATTGTGATTTGAGGCTAGAAATGTTCTATCCTCAAATCTTTCCTGATAATCATCCTCTTCACTGAGATGTTTGTTGCTAAGGTAAAATTCTGTTCACACACTACATAACAACTTGTTGTTATAAAGGCACTCATGAATTGGACAGGGTAGCAATATCTTGGCTTTCACTTAATGTATGTACTACCAGGACAGATGGGCATGAGTCAAAAGCCTTCTGGCATGGCAGGCAGCAAAGGAGGGAAAAGTAATGGCCCCCTCCACCCCTCATATAATGCATGGTCAAGGCAGGTGGGGGCCATGGGTCAACAACTTAGTCAGGAATTGCGCCACTGTAAGACTGTTGGCAGGACACAGGGTGCTGCGTCGCTCCTGCCTGAACTTTAGCACCTCTAAACTCCTCCGCTGCCCGCCTATTTGCCAACTGTCCCAAGACAGCTTGCCAATCAGATGCTATTAAAACATTTTGATAGATTTTTTTTTTGTACAGTACGTGCTGTAAACCTCACTTGGTGTGACGTTCGTGGAAGTGATGTATGATTGCATTCAGAAGTCTTCCTTTAGTGTTCCTTCACTGCAGATGCTTGTTTTTATACGTTATGTAATGTTACAGATTAACTTGTTCTTGATCTACGGCAACATTACAACCTTATTAGGCTGCTGACTCATAGTCATTCATATTCATATAGCTACAGGGCTAAATATAACTGCATAACTACAAAAATATAACTGTAAGTAGTTAGGCAATCAAATGTGAATTCTGACATGACTCTAACAGAGCTGCCGTTTAGGCACTCAAATTTGTGGTGGGTGTGTGAGATTGTCACTAACAGATCAGTTGCTGTGAGGAGGAGAACCTGCCCTTAATTGCAGACAAATGTCCAAATGATTAAAGATGAAATGGGCATTATAAAAATAATCA
The DNA here is from genome assembly GCA_015106715.1 of Bujurquina vittata. Lineage (NCBI taxonomy): Eukaryota > Metazoa > Chordata > Actinopteri > Cichliformes > Cichlidae > Bujurquina > Bujurquina vittata. The sequence goes on from VUQK01011521.1 coordinate 9,271, forward strand.
CTAATACGTAATTGCTCTTGTCAGCTGAAGAAGAGTTTGTATGAATGGAGTACTTGGATGATGATGGGTGTCAGAGCAAATACTGCAGTTAAACTGAAGTGTGTAAATGGAGCCTTTCAGTGCCCTGCTGCCTCCCACACAGGACGTCTGGCTGTAAATCTGTATGCAGGTAGCTAATTTGCACTGGTAGCCTGCACTGTATTTTCTCAGTTTTCCAAATGGGCAATCATGCTTGTTGGGCTTGGATTGATAGCTTGTCATATTTCTTCTCTGAAATCACACAGTCACTTAATGAATAAGAATGTGGCACACCATTAATTGCCTTAGAAGCCCCATGGCAATGGCTTTTCTCCCTTGGTTTAATGCGTGCCTGTACGAAGCAGCATGGTGGAACAGGACTTTTTTTTTTACCTGCAGAGAGGAGGGGATTTGGTTCTAGAGATATTAAAATTGGTTTGTAGGGTCTCCACTTTGGTCCAGGCTGAAATATCTCAGTAGATTGCCATGAAATTTTGAATGTTTGTGGAAGGCTATGGATATGGAAATGGAAAAATTGTGCAAGGCTAAAATAAAACCCACCTAATCAGCTCATATTTAGCAAGGTTAACTGGTACCAGGGCAGTAACATGACTTGGACTCCATCACAGAGATGGAGGCACAAATATTAATTTTATGTTATTTGTTTTTTACTGACAAAAACTGAGAAATGTCATTTTTATTTAATGTAATCACAGGTGAGGGAAGACTGAGGCCAGATAAGAAACAAGTTGTGGCCTTGTAGCCAATGGTAACGTTAACATTAGCTGAGGTAGTTTAATAGTGATTAATATCATTTCACTTTGACCACACAATTTCACATTAAAAATGACCAGTGGAGGAATGTGCCAGTTTGCTATCTCTAAGGGAGAGGCCAGCCACCCTGCAGAGGAAGCTCATTCCTGCAGCTTGTATTCATGATCCCATTCTTTCGGTCAATACCCAAGGGGTAGGGACAGTACAGACCAAGCTCTCGCTGTGGTTGTACAGGGACTGAATGGCCCACAACAACAGGCCAGACACCCCATACTCCCACAGCACCCTCCACAGGATACCCTGAGGGACACGGTCGAAGGCTTTCTCTAGGTCCACAAAACACATGTAGACTGGGCAAACTTCCATGCACTCTCAAATATTCTCGAGGGGATGAAGAGCTGGTCCAGTGTTCCGTTACCAGGACGAAAAACACATTGTACCTCTTGAATCCAAGGTTCGACTAATCAACGGATCCTCCTTTCCAGCACCCTGGCATACACCTTACCTGGGAGGCTAAGGAGTGAGATTCACTGATAGTTGGCGCACACACTCTGCTCCCTGCTTAAAGATGGGGACCACCACCCCAGTCTACCAATCCAGTTTTGCAGAGGCATGTAAACCAAGACATCTAGAGTGTTCAGAAACTCAGGGGAAATCTCGTCCACCCCAGGGGCCATGCCACCAAGGAGTTGACCTCACCCCCAGTGATGGGTGAGTCATCCCCCGCATCCCCAGACTCTTCTTCCACTACAGAAGGCGTGTCAGTGGGATTAAGGAGGTCCTTGAAGTATACCTTCCACCACCTGACTATAGCCTCAGTTGAAATCAGCAGCGCCCCACCCGCATTATAGAGTGTGAGTAGAGCATCACTTGCCCCTCCTGCGTTGCCTGACAATTTGCCAGAATCGCTTCTAGGCTGTCTAAAAGTCTTTTTCCGTGGTCTCACTGAACTCCTCCCACACTTGAGTTTTTGCTTCAGCCACCACCTGAGTCACGCTCCACTAGGCCTGCCGGTACCCGTCAGCTGCCACCGGAGTCCCACAGGCTAACCAAGACTCCTTCTTCAGCTTGATGGCTCCTTCACCTCCAGTGACCACCATGTAGTTTGAGGATTACTATGATGACAGGCACCAACCACCTTGAAGCCACAGCTCTCGACAGCAGCCTCAACAGTGGAGGTGTGGCACATGGTCCATTCTGACTCAATGTCCTCGTGCACATGCACTTATGGACATCCTTATGTTCGAACATGGTATTCGGTATGGATAAACTGTAGTTTGCACAGAAGTCCAGTAACAAAAGAGCGTTCAGGTTCAGATCAGGCAGGCCGTTCCTCTGAGTCGCGCCCCTCCAGGTTTCACTGTCATTGCTCATATGAGCATTGAAGTCTCCCAGCAGGACGATGGAATCGCTGGATGGAGCACCCTCGAGTACCAGTTGGCAGCCAATCACAGAGCCAGGCTTTTTGATTAGTTTATTCAGTGTGTTTGTGTTGCCAACTCTGATGCTGCTCCCCCAGCATACCACAGCAAAGTACACTGCGCTCGCCACAAATTAATGACTCTTGTGCTGTAGTCTAAGAGTAGTTGTCAAAGCATTTCACTGATAGTTGTACCCTGCATGACCATGCATGTGACAAATAAACTTTTATTTTATTTTATTTGAATGATAGATATATCTATATCATTTTGGTGCATACATTGAAGGCTCTCCACTTCCATAGGACTCAGAGTTTGCTCATTCCTTCCCTTTATACAGTATTTGTGTTGATCTTCCAAGTCACCCTGTTGTCATGGATGCTCAGGTACTTGTTCTCCTAAACCACATCAACATCCTGTCAAATTCATCCACTAGTGCTCTGTACTCATTCTGCCTATCACTAATACATCCAGCCACTGCAGAACCGGCAGAGTATTTCTGTAGGTGGCATGACCTGAAGTTGCACTGAAAGTTTGAGCTGTGTAAGGTGAACAGGAATGGAGACAGCACAGTCCTTTGAGGAGCTGCTGTACTGCACTTCAGTGAATCCGACAGAGCATTGTCCAGTCTCATATACTGCAGCGTGTTTCTGCCAGGTATTAATCCACGACGTGGTGGACTTGTTTACTTGCTTGCTGACATTTCCTGTAGCTTCTCCCTGAGTCGCAGCAGCTGGATCAGGTTAAATGGACTTGAAAAATCAAAGAAGGTCATCCTCACTGTGCAACCATTACTATCTAAATGGGAGTAAGCTCTCTGTAGAATGTAGATGATTGCTGTTGCAGTGGGTGGGACATAGAACACGCTCTCTTGATTGTCTGGTGACTACAGACAAAGAGCAGTAGCAGCATCAGATGCGAAGTATGACCTTTTCAAATTAATTAATTTTGTACAGTTTTTCCTGCTTTAGAGTCATGGATTTGTTTATTTTTTTTACGGTCTAATTGACTAGGAAATTCATCGCTAGAACTATCCTTAACTGGGACTCATTCTTGTTATTGCGATATTGTTCCTGAAACAGTCCCAGTGAGTTTATCATATATTTGTAACCATAGAGATGCTGGCAGCTAGGAGTTGGGAATGATTGCTCAGATTTTTCACGAGAGGACAGTGAGAGCTGGAGTGACTCAACTCCATAGTGTGCAGACAGATGTCATTATATTTAATTGCATTAAAAAAGATTAATAAAATGGACTTTTTAAACTTTCTCTTGATTACAGTGCTTTCATGCAGTCTCTTCATTTTGGTGGTTGGGAAAAGTTTAAAAAGGATGGCATCCTACAGTGGCGCAGGCTGCCTGCTTGCGTAGGGGACCTCCTTTAGAATAGATTAATGAGCCATCAGCAGAGAGTCCAGGGGAAAAACCCTGTGCTGTAGGAGGAGAAACGAGCTGCCTACTCTTAGATGTCAGCCTCAACACGCTCCCCCTTGTGGAATTAATGAGGCCATGTTAACTTTGCCTTTTTCGATCAATATCAGTCTTTCAACAATCAACTAATTTTTGAGCAGCAGTTTTCAACAAGATAGCTTTAATGTAGCGTAACAGGGAAATCTAAGATCTAACATTATGTCTTTGTCATTTATGGCAAGGGTCAAATATCAAACAGTAATACTGATACCTTTATCACTTTACTAAGAAAATGCAAATCCAAGGTAACATCAATAGGTAAAAATAATAAATACAAAAACTTTGATTAAAAGTGCCCCAAAGAAGTACATCAGACTGCTTCAGTCTGAGGTAACTAGCCAAGCCAAGTTTATTTATAAAGCACTTTTTAAAAAACA
>VUQK01011521.1:27984-43103 GCA_015106715.1 Bujurquina vittata
TTGTTTGGTAAAGCAAAGCTGCAGGGCCCCCCATAAATTTGTAATACCCTGCTGTAGTGAGCTAATTAAACGATTAATTGACCGTAATCACGTTATTGAATTTTTATTACATATAGACTTCACATTTTTTGGAAGCGTTAGTATTATATTAAATGTGAATTTTCTGTTCCTGTCAGTACTCTTGTACTTGATGGAAAAGTTGAGATTATCTTTGTGTAACTTTTTTTTACATGAACTGCTCCTTATGTTGGTTTGTAAACATTTAAAATTTTAAGGTCTCAGTGATATTGTGTGTGTGTGTGTGTGTGTGTGTGTGTGTGGTGTGTGTGGTGTTTGTGTGAGCCACTTGTCTTTATCAGCTCACCAGCTTCAATCTGCTCCTCACTGCAAGACGACTGTTAAATGGAAGGATCTGTTGAAATGTATATATTTATGATATTTAGATCTCTTATGACATTTATCAAAATATTTTTGATAAATCTCATGGATTTAATATAGTTGACTAATTTGCTTGTTTCTCTATAAATTCAGTAAATACACAGCTGTATATTCAGGGCTTAATGAACCTTAATGAAAGTTTCCCTGTTTTACAACAAGGTGGCATAAGGAAGAACATAAAGCCACTTAACCATCCAAGGACAGATTGTGCCTGAAATTTGCTATATATGGTGTGGGGAGACACTATGACAAACAGACTATCCAGCTTCCTGAAATTGTTTAGATAGTTTTCCAGTATGTCCTCTGCCTTGTGCTGCACTGACAACTACACACATTTGTAGACCAATAGTCATGTCCTTTTGCAGCCATTCCAAAAAAGGGATGTCTATAAAAGATATTCACAAACCGCTTTTATAAAAGATCCAGGAATGTTGTGTTTTATTAATGACTTTGTCACCAACTTTCCCAAGAAAGAAAGCATTTGGCAAGAGTCCAACTGTTATCATGTAAATATTTTTTTTCAGACTATATTTATGTTAAAACTGCAATTGTAGGTATTACTCTGTTATCTTCACTTTGAGTATACATGGCTCACATTGAGTGCCGCAGCATTTGCCTTGTGTCTATGCATACTGGATAAAACTAATCTCTGATACTATGTGACTCTTCATCTGCTCTTTTTCCCAGTCACATTTGTCTCAGGGGAATATGGTTGATGTTGCAGCTTCTGCACAAATATTTTCAGCAGCATTCTGTTATTGATTGGATCCAGATTGGTGCTGAGGAATCAAAAGTTGAGTTATGAGAATTTAATGATCGGGGTGCTTGTTTTTATTTCTTTAGTTTTAAAATAGGGTGGAGTTGTTTTCTAATTTGAATCAAGAATAATATTGATTGAGTATATTCAAATAATACACTTACTGGCCAGTTCTTTAAGTACACAGTACTAGTCCTGGGTTGGACTCACTGTTGCCTTCAGAACTGCCTTAATTCTTCATGGCATAGATTCAACAAGGTGCTGGAAATATTCCTCAGAAGTCTTGGTCCATATTGACATGATAACATCGCACATTTGTCAGCTGAACATCCATGATCTCAATCTCCTGTTCCACCACATCCCAAAGGCGCTGTATTAGATTGACTTCTGGTGACTGTGAAGGCCATTTGAGTACACTGAACTCATTGTCAGGTTCAAGAAACCAGTTGAAGATGCTTTGAGCTTTGTGAGGTATTGCATGATCCTGCTTGAAGGAGCTATCAGAAGTCATAAAGGTCATAAAGGGATGGAAATTGTCAGCAACAACACTCAGGCTGCGGTGTGTAAAAATGCTCAGTCGGTATTAAGAGGGACTAAAGTGTGCCACAAAAACATCCCTCGTACCATTACACCATCACCAGCCTGAATCATTGATACAAGGCAGGATAGATCCATGCTTTCATGTTGCTATCTCAAAATACTGACCCTACCATCTGAATGTTGCAGCATGATTTGAGACTCATCTGACCAGACAATTTTGCTAAGCCTGTGCGAATTGTAGCTTCAGTTTCCTGTTTTATGCTGACAGGAGTGGCACCTGGTGTGGTCTTCTGCTGCTGTAGCCATAGGTATGACGTTTGTGTGTTCAGAGATGTTATTCGGCATATCTTGGTCGCAATGAGTGGTTATTTGAGTTACTGTTGCCTTCCTATCAGCTCTGTCAGTCTGGTCATTCTCTTCTGAGCTCTAACCTCAAAAAGGTATTTTCGCCCAGAGAACTGCTGCTCACTGGATAGTTTTCTTTTTTGGACCATTCTCTGTAAACCCTAGAGGTGGTTGTGTGGAAAAATCCCAGTAGATCACCAGTTTCTCAAATACTGTAGTAGTATTTTAGGGTCTTTACCTTACAATACAAACTGTCGTTAGGTGACTGTTTGTTGTGAACTGGTGCTATATAAATAGAATAGAATAGAATTGAATTGAATTCAAGAACATGACACCTTCAAAGTCACTTATATCACCTTTCTTCCTCAGTCTGATGCTCAGCTTGAACTTCAGCAGGCCACCTTGACCATGTCTACATGCTTAAATGCACTGAGTTGCTGGTATGTAAAAGGTTGATTAGATATTTGCGTTAATGAGCAGTTGAATAGGTGTACCTAATGAAAAGGCATATGAGTGTATTTGAAAACACAGCATGCAATCGGGTACCATCTTGGAAACTAGAATAGTCCTATTAGTTGCAATGAGAGAGGTGTAAACATCTCGTAAATGTGTATGAGCATATTTTACTTTAATACTTTTACATGCCCTTCAACCTGTGAGTCCTGTTCCATTATTCACATACCATCAACACAATCATAGATGATGACATTTAGGTGAGTAGCGTTCATTCTTCGGGGGCCATCAGCACCAGATTTAATGAATGGAAAACATAATTCATTATGACGTTTGATGACAGCTGATTTGAACAGCTGTACACACAGGTCAATTATTAAAGCTTATATTTCTCTCAAACTTTTAGATACTAGACATAAGCAAATTGTAGATGTGTGATATCCTGAGGGAATGGAGCCAAAAGAGAGCTGTTATAGTTTATGTTTCTAATTCTTAAAAAAAAGGGGGGGGGGCACATTCCTTATAGTTGTGATTAAGACAAATAAAAAACCTAAACCTCATCATGCCACTGGAATAACATCATGACTCAATGACCTGATTTGAGTTTCAACAAAGTTTTTCCCCTGCTGTCACTTTTTTTTTCTTTACAAAATTCCCTTTATTAATTTCTGTTTGTGAAAAGGATACTTAACCTTGCATAGACACAGCATAGTCTTGCATAGTCTGGCCCTCTTCATAGCTTGAAAGTGCCTCTGACATGATTTGCTCATTCTCAGGCTGGAAATGACCTACAAACTTGAGACGGGTGTTTTTGTTGGCAGATGAACTAATGCAGTTTTTACGCGTGTAGACGTGTCTTGTCTTAACTAGCTTGAATACCTCCTCGAGCACATTTATTTAAACTTGTGCCAGAGGAGGGCGAGCAGTGCCGAATAGATGAGGAACGAAAGTATTTGTTGTAACTTTGCAGCATTCCTTTAACAAAAGAGAGATTAGTTCAACATACAGACAGGCAGAGGAAGGTTCCCTCTGGCAAAGAATTTTGTCAACAGTTTTGTGCTTGTATATCACTTGTTTTTACACACTCACTCGTTCATCTGCCTTTTTAAAATTTTTTTTTTACTTTTCTCAGTCCACTTGTCATATGTTTAAGTTTCGGTAGGTGAGTCATGTATGTGTCTCAGACATGAGTGATTGCCATCAACACAATCTCTTGATGGGGTGGGAAGCTTTTGAGTTTGTCTGCTTTCACTGGCCATCTGTTTTGCACACATTTGCCTCCTACCTGCTGAAGTTAAAATCTAAATGAGTGTGGAAGCAGTACTGAAACAGACAGTTTGAGGCTATACTGCGGAGATTCAGGCGAAAGAAGTTGGAAAATAGCAATGGTTTAAAGTGTGAGATTTATGTCCACTCAGATGCACATCGGCTTTGACCAGATGTGTAGGCACCTCACTTCTCTCTACAGACAATAAATCCCCCAAATCATTCCCACTGATTATCAGGGTTTCCAAATGGATCTATTCATACTTTGCACTCATGCTGCAAACCTGCTAAAACTCGACACAGTCGTGTCTCGCCATGAACTTTGTGTGACAGAGAAAGAAATGCAAACCGGTTACCTCCACTCTTGCCATGGCAACGGACGCGACAAGAAAAGCGATCCTGTACCTGTGTATCTGTCTCCCTAATGGTCTGTGTGTTAGTGTAACAAGATCTTAAAAAACTCCCCTCAATGACATTTTAGATCCCCCACTGTAACTGACCTGGGCTGGGGAGTCACAAGTAGGATTTAGGTGAGTACTCAGGCTTCTCTCAGGTTCCTGTTCCCCTTTTCCTAATGAATTCAGCAATAAGAAAGCTTGAGATGAGGTCTATTTTTCCACATGGCCAGGATATCATATACTGGTGCATGAGCTGTGTGTGTTTTTTTTTGTTTGTTTGTTTGTTTTTTTGTTTTTTGCATCTTACTGATGCAAAAGCTTTACTTTTTAGATATGTATTAAAATATCTCTTTTTGACTTTGCACGTGAAATGATGATGCATTTATCCTTTTACTCTGAGAAGAAAAGCTCTCATTAAAAATGCTGTGGAATGACTGCTGAAGTGTCCTGCATTATAGCACCTTGCTGCTTCACTGTTGGACTGCACCACTCAGGCCACTCCTAACTCTCCTGTTCCCTCTGCTGGGAAAGGCAGATATTGCACAATCCAGACAAAGTACAAAACGCAGACTTGAAAGTAATTAATTTTATTTTAAAGATCATTCTTTGCATTGCAAGGCTGAAAATCACCCACATCTTGTTCTGGCTTAATTCTAGTCTGCCGCATTCGCTGGAAAAGGCATGGGCTAGGTGAAAGCCTCGCTAAAAAACCCCTGTGTATAAAATATTGTGAATGACTCATTCCAAAGTTTGGTGTTAATCATCATTGCAAATGCCAAACCTATTATCACCAAATCTTTTCAAGAAGTTGTTGTGTCCATCTGGTGGCAGAAGTAGCAGGCTTTTTAAAAAGGAGGGGAGGGTTTTTTTTGCAGCAGCAGCAGCAGCAGCATTCAGGTCGTTTGAAGAAGCTTGTTATCCCTCCAGCATAGGAGCAAAATTTTCAGTTTACCTTGTAAATGACCTTGTAAACATCCAGTTTCCAATGTTTTTCTTTAGACATGCACTTAATTATTAGATCACTTTATTTGGTGTGTGTGTGTGTGTGTGTGTGTGTGTGTGCGTGTGTGTGTGTGTGAGAGAGGGAGGTGAAACTTTCACTGAACCTCATACAGATGGATAGTGTCTGTGCTTGGTGCAGTAGTTATACAAACAAGAAGAAACACACAGCATTTGCATTTACAGCTAACCGCCTCTAAGAATACTGAGCATCAGCTGTCTGTCATTTGAACCAGTGAAACAGATAAGCTTTACCTTTGTTCTTTTGGCCGCAGCTCCCTCAAGATGTGACAAGATTGTTATGACAAGTGCCTCACCCTCCAGTAGAGGACCAGTTTGTCTCCCGGTTGCTTGTGTCGACTCTTTGATAAAAGCCAGCCTACTTTTGCTGTTTGTGTTTCTGTTTTCGTTTTCCTTTTTTGTATTGAATAGCACAACAGGCAAGTTCATTATGCGTGTGACTCATCCCACTAGCCCACACCCCCTCCCCATCTGCTGCTGTGCGCTGGAAAGGAGAGGGAACCGCCATTGATCACTTCTTCCCTCACACATGCACGCACACACCCCACCTTCAACGTCACTATCGATCGACATGTTTAATGTTTTTGTGGGAAATAGCTGGCATTTCCTTTTGTGTCTTTTTACATCTGTTCCCTACCATTTGCTGACATTATAATAAATCACGGAGCAAACATGTAGAAGATGCAAAGTAAAAGATAATCCAGCAAATTATTCAGACAGTCTCAAACAATCTCTTCAATCAGTCTCTTTAACAAGCTGTGATTTAAAAAAAGAAATATATATATATATATATATATATTAGGCTCAGACAAGAAATATATAAGGATTAATGTCTGGACAGGAGAAGTTGTCTTTTTAAATGTGTTTTTCAGTTGATATAGCTGTAAACAGCAAAGACCCTGCAGCATGGTTGATAAGTATTACATTTATCCTCATTCTTATTACTTAATTAATACGTTGTGTTTAACAGATAAATGCTTGTAAGCAACACTAAAATGCACATACAAGAATGTACTAAAGTAGATGATTACCATTTTTTAATCAACTTTTATACATAATTTCCCTTTGGTTGTTGTCTTGTGCAATTTTTTAAAATTTAAAATAGAAAGGGAGGTTTATGCATGAAGCAAACAGAAACATGTGTGCTAGAAACTGTTAAACATTATCAGAATATGGTTGTATTTTTTTAAACTCTGATGTCGCCTTTTTTCCTATTAAGAACTTAAAGAAATTGTTCCTCGATGAAAAAGTTTGCAGGTAGTTTGTGTTGGATTCACAGCAGTTCTAAATTGCCAAAAGGTCCACTCTGGTCCCCAGGCTGAATCTGGAAATTGTGAAAATCACAGGAAGGAGGGTATACGTTGTTAAGAATGAATCACATCATGAGACTGGTTGTCCAAACTGTTAATCTAATCCGAATCAGAGGTCTGAATCACCTTACGTTTCACAGTCTTATTACTGAGAGACAGGTTACACTATACTGCCAATAGTACTCACTCACCCATTCAAATAATTGAATTCAAGTGTTCCATCACTTCCATGGCCACATGTGTATAAAATTAAGCACCTAGGCATGGAGACTGCTTTTACAAACATTCATGAAAGAACTGGTTGCTCTCAGGAGCTCAGTGAATTTCAGCATGGTGCCATGATAGGATGTTACCTGTGCAACAAGTCCTGCACAAAGTCCTGACCTCAACCCAATTGGGATGAATTGGAGCCGAGACTGTGAGCCAGGCTTTCTCATCCAACATCAGTGTCTGGCCTCACGAATTCGCTTGTGGAAGAATGGTCAAAAATTACCCAAAACACACGCCTAAACCTTGTGGAAAGCCTTCCCAGAAGAGTTGAAGCAGTTATAGCTGCAAAGGGTGGGCTGACATTATAATAAACCCTATGGATTAAGAAAAAGATGCCACACAAGTTCATATCCATGTGAAGGCAGATGGGCGAGTACATTTGGCAATATAGTGTATCTATGACCTGCCATGCCACACCAAAGTAAGGTGGTTAAACCACTGTGCCCTGCTGATGCATTTATAGCATTTCTTTGTGATCAAAGTAGTGTGATGGAATAGACGTAATGCTGAAATTGGATTTTAGACATCCCAAACTGTTAATGAATGGTTGAGATCAAATCAGCCTGTATGTGGCCCATGTTCTGAGAGTTTGACTCTCCTGGTTTACAAGGTCTCCTGTAGCCTTATTGCAGTGGTGCTTCCCCACTGCACTTGAAACAAATAGCACACTAACAGCGATTGAGCTGACTGCTAAGACCATGACTTCACAACTAAATTGATGATGAAACACGATCCATAAGGGCCTGTCTGATGGTGTCTTGTTTGTGCTGGGCACTAGTGTGTGCGTTTGTTTGTGTGTGTGTGTGTGTGTGAGACACAGTTACTCTCTGTTAGCAGAACATTGCAATTGAGGGTAATCGAAAGCAAAAAGACATTCTATAAGTAAAAAAAAAAAAACCTCTAGAGGACAGAAAAAAATAAGTGTCCCTTTTAACTGACGACCAAAGGCTGCGTGTTGTTGATAGCTTCACAAATTGGTGTATGACAGGTTTACTTTATACAGGATAAACACTAGATATATATGGCCATTTTTAATCAGGCCATATATATCAGGTAATTTCTTGAATTGAATAGATAAGAAGGTTGTAGAGATGGGAAAGATTCCTATGGGAACGACTTGTAAGTGTTCTCTTCATCAAGGCAGTTGTATGATGAAAGAGTCGGTTGTGTGAGGATTAAGCTCATGTGCATTAACATAATAACAGCACTTCCATTAACTTTGGTTCAATTACCTTGAATTACGGGATTTGGTGGTGTGTCCATATTTGATTTCAGGCACTTCCTTATTGGCAAGTGTCACGTCAAATGTACAGGAGCTTTCCAAAAAGTTCTAATTTTCACAGTGTGATTTAGACTAAGGCTGACATGAATACATTTGCATTAGCACCTCATCACATCCAGTTTATCAAAGCTTTGTTGCTGAAAATGGCTACCTCCTGCTGTTCAAAATTAGACTGATTTCCTGCAGGGGAATTGAACCAAAGTTTGGGGACGTTTTGGGCCTTCAAACCAAAACAACCAGCTAAAGATGCTAAAGCTTTCTGTAGAGCTGAGGGGAAACTGCTCAGTCAGGTGATAAGTTTCTGTGAATTTGTTACTAAAAGCAAGATGAATAGCTATTGGTTTCAGTGACAAAGATACTATTTGACCTAGGACTTAAATATCACTGGTAGAACTTGCAAGACATGATAACCAAGTAAAGTATGATTAAACAAATGTAAGTCTCTGCATTTTTTCTAGTTCTTTCTTCTAGATTAACATGCATGCATGCATGCAGTTCGGGCTCACAGGAGGCTGCAGCCTGTCCCAGCTGGCATAGGGCAAGAGGCAGGCTACACCCTGGACAGGTCTCCAGTCTGGCACAGGGCAGACAGCCATTCATGCTTACATTCACAACTATGGTCACTTTAGAATCACCAATTAACTTAACCCTATGCATGTCTTTGGACATGCATGCAGGACAAAGACTTTGGAAAAATTGTTTGTTTTTTTCTTCGCAGTTTATATACATCAGAAGCTTTTCAATAAACAATAAACTTCATAGTTTGAGACATATTTGCAGACAGTGAAGTTAAAATAAAGTGAAGCATTGGAAGGTCTGCCTGTTCTTGATTGCATTATTGCTTGTCTGTTTTTGTGCACAGCTGGGATTCTCACTCTGCATCTTTGGGCTGGATTTTCCTGTGCTGTCACATATTTTGAAAAAATCTTTTTTTTTTTATTATAAGTAGGAGGCACGTTTGGCTTTGAAACATCCATGCACAGGATACACAGGATAAATATATTTGGGAAGAAAACTCTGATCATACAAGATTTGAACCAGAAATATCACACATTAATTTACTTTAAAGAACAAAATGAACCTTATTATTAGTTCAACACATGTATAGTGAGCCTCAAACTTAAAAGGCCAGTATTAATTTTAGCTGTAGCCTCCTGAGACCCGAGCTCCTGTTTGTGATGTATTTATAATTTCTCCTAGATATTTGTGATTAGCTGGACCTGATATGTATATAAAGTAAGCTTTCTCTTTGAAATGGAAGTTGTATTTTGTTATATAGTTGTTATATGCTTTTGTTAAAAAAGTCCTCAGATGTGGACAATGGGATTTTTTTGGAGCATAACCCAGCAAAGTCAACATGGCTTAACAAAATCTTAAACACTACTGAGCAGAATGCACTGTAAGGTGCAGCAAAGCCAAAATTTAATGTCGCCAAATGTGGTCGCAGGGTCTCGGGAGGTTTATATTTGGTCATCTGAAATGAGGTAAATTGTAACCATTCAGCTAGAGAAATAAATATGGAAGCAGCAATTAGGGGACCAAGCATTTTAGTGATGGACAGTCACAAAGACATGCCTTTGATTGGATCATTTAACAACTGATAGGTAGAAAAAATGTTTTTGGTAATTACATCACTCTGTGATGCCATCGAATATTGTTTGAATACATGAAGCATTTACAGAGAAGTGATATCACTTCCTGTTTTATGTCTTTAATGTCTTTGTTATTGAATTTGATTGGCCCGAACTGAACATGTAAAATTCCTATGAACTTTTGTAAGGCTTTGCTTGAAGTTCGCCTATAATGCATGTTTACACTTTTGTGAAAAAGTATTTGCTCCTTGCTGGTTTGTTAATTTTTTGCATATTTGTCAAACAAAGTTTAATATTAGTCAAAGATAACGCAAGTAAATCTAAAATGCTGTTCTTAAATGATGATTTTATTTATTGGTGGGGGGGGGAAGCTATCCAAACCTGCCTGCCTCTGTGGGAAAAAAAGTTATTTCACTACCCACACCCAGACCTGATCGCGGTCAGACCTGTTGAATTAAGAAATCACTTAAAGAGAACCTGTCTAACAAAGTGAAGTAGGCTAAAAGATCTCAAACAGCAACACATCATGCCACAATCTAAAGAACAGTTGAGAAAATCATTGACATCTATCAGCATGGAAAGGGTTACAAAGCCATTTCCAAGGCTTTGAGACTCCTGCAAACCACAGTGAGAGAGCCATTATCCACAAATGGAGAAAACCTGGAACAGTGGTGAACCTTCACATCAGTGGCCGGCCTACCAAAATTACTCCAAGACAGTGACTCATCCAGGATGTCACAAAAGAACCCAAAACAACATCTAACAACATCTAAAGAACTTCAGGCCTCAATTGCCTCAGTAAGGTCAGAGTTCATGATTGGACAATAAGAAAGACTCTGGACTAAAATGGCATCCATGGGGGAGTTCCTTTGCTGCATCAGGACTTGGACAACTTGCCATAATTGATGGAGCAATGAATTATTCTCTCTATCAGAAAATCCTGAAGGAGAATGTCCAACCATCAGTTTTTGCCATGATGCTTAAGCTTCTCTTGGGTTAGGGAGTGGGACAATGATCCGAAACATACCAGCAAGTCCACCTCTGAATGGTTCAAAAAACAAAACAAAAGGAAGGTTTTGGAGTGACCTCTATATCTATCGATTTTGACTGGGTAATGTGTCAGGAAAAAAAGGATAACACATTGTTTGATGGAACTGAATATTATCAACCTATAGAGGGCTGAATTCAAAGACACCCCAAAAATAAATGTGGCAGGCTGGTCCATTTTGCAGAAATTTCATTGAAGCAAATCAAAATGTACTTAGTAGTCTGTATGGCCCCCACATGCTTGTATGCATGCCTGACAATGTAGGGGTATGCGCCTAATAAGGCAACGGACCGTGAGTTCCTCTTAGATCTGGACCAGGACATCACTGGGCTCCTGAACAGTCTGAGGTGCAACCTGGCGATGTTGGATGGAAACATAATGTCCCACATGTGTTCTATTGGATTTAGGTCTTATGAGCACGAGAGCCAGTCAATGTTATCTGTTAATTTAGGCCAGGTGTTGTCGTGCACCAGGAGGAACCCAGGTCCCACTGCACTAGCGTAGGGTCTAACAATGGGTCCAAGGACTAGAGGGCGTTGCGTCCTCAGACTACCTTCATGAAGTCTGTTTCTGATTGTTTGGTCAGAGACATTAGCACAAGTGGCCTGCTGGAGGTCATTTTGTAGAGCTCTAGCAATGCTAATCCTGCTCCTCCTTGGACAAGGGAACAGATACCAGTCCTGGTGATGGGTTAAGAGCTTTCTGTGGCCTTGACCAGCTCTCCCAGAGTAACTGCGTGTCTCCTGGAATAGCTTCCATGTTCTCGAGACTGTGCTGAGAGATATAACAAACCTTCTGGCAATGGCATGTATTGATGTGCTGTCCTGGAGGAGTGGACTACTTGTGCAACCTCTGTATTGCCCAGGTATCACCTCATGCTACCAGTAGTGACTCTGACTCTAGTCAAATGCAAATCTAGTGACAAAAACAGAACAGATGAGAAGGGAAAAAATGTCAGTGGCCTCCACTTGTAACACTATTCCTGTTTGGGGGGTTGTCTCACTGTTGCCCCTTTAGTGCACTTGTTAATTTCATTAACACAAAAGCAGCTGAAACTGATTAACAACCCCCTCTGGTACTTAAGTGACCAGATCAATATCCCAGAAATTTTATTGGCTTAATGCTATACTCTGATTAAAAAGTGTTCCTTTAGTTATTTTGATCAGTGTATAAATGTCAGGAAGGGAGCAGATACTTTTCACAGCACTGTACCTTATTCTTAGATATCAGGTAAGCGTTTCAAAAGTTATGTGGACACAATCTTTGACCTGTTGGTGGCACCAGAGTGCTCAAAGCGCAGACTTTAAACTTTGGAAAGAATCTGTGGAGTTTTCCTAGTCAGAACTTTTTACTATCCGGTTCTAGATGGGGCCATAGACTACAATGAAAAGTGATGATATGTGAAAATGTGGGTGCCTATGCATGACACGTGTCAGTGCACCACTGTGACTTAAAGACTTAAATGATGAACTAACATTGTGATGATAAAAGATGATTCATGTCTATGGAGTCATGTAATGTGTGAACTGTGCTTGTGCTTTCTCACATGTAGGTGGTGCTGGACATGACATTTGGAGGTGGTGGTCATACCAAAGCAATTTTCAGCACAGTTCCTGAAGTCACGGTCCTGGCCTTAGACCGAGATCCCACAGCAATTTCTCTAGCCCAGCAGTTAGCCAAGGAATACTTGTAAGTGATTTATTGAAAAAGATCAACTAGACCGAAGCACAAGCTGAAGTTTAAAGCTGCACACTGTTGAGATAAATGTTTATAGAATATCATGGCTAATGTTTGGCCATCATTTTTTATTGTTATAGTTGACAGCTTGACAATTTTAAGCAGTGTGGTTTGTGGTCATTTCTTAAAGGATACTATAGGTTTAATATACTAATACTATGTTGCAGCTCTCCCTGTATTTCTCACTTCTTCCCGGAGCCTGATCAAAAACTGCTTGCCAAGATACAGCCCCTGAGTTTCACTGTCCAATCAGATCCATTCTTCCTTCTTAACTTAAAGCTTTTCTCCCCCCACGCAAAGCTGGTGGGCCCAGCATGTAATTTGTCAGAGTAAGGGCCCACGCCTGCTGTGTGAGGGAGATGCTGCCTCCCACAGAGGATCTATAAGTTATTGGGGAGGTGGGGGGTGGGGTAAAGAATGGAGAGAGGGAAAAAAGGAAAAAAGAAAAAGAAAAGAATATGAAAACATAAGAGAGCAGGGAGACACGCGGACACAATGCCAGGGTGAGAGGGAGTGTGTGTGTGTGCGTGCGTGCGTGCGTGTGTGTGTGTGTGTGTGTGCGCGCGCACGCGCGCATGAGCAAAGCGCGGGTGGATGAAAATAAGATGTTCCTAAGACCATGGCGTGGGAAGGAATCCTTTTACGTAGATTCTGGGGAAACCTCTCTCAAGGGAATCTGCCAGTGAAATGTGCCTGTGAGCGGGGAATGACAATTAAGAGAGAGAGAGAGAATGAGAACACTGTATTCTGTCAGCAGCAATATACCCCTGCTGTAAACTCTTCCACGCCTACTCGTGATGCAAGTTGAGAGAGGCTAGAGAAATCTAGCAATTAACCAATATTATTGGAAGCCTGAGTAAAAGACCCCGGCAGCCCACGCAGTGCATCCACACAACAGGGTTAGAGGATTTTCTCTCTCCTCTGCACTCCCATGTCTTGAGGAAAGCATAAACTCAATGCAAACTGTTGAGTTCTGGTTTTGGTCTGGACCCAGTTTTACAGCACAAAGAGAATAATTTCAAGTCCAAACATTTCAAAAGCTTCAGCTTATGAAGGTAAATCTCTTTTCCCTGAATAATATTCACCCGTGTACTTAATGGGATTTGTCTCCTGCATGTTGAGCCTTGCTATTCTCTGCATCATTCTTCTTGTTGCTATGACTTCCCTCCCCTCGAAACTCTGCAGTAGTTGTGCCCACGGTACATGTTATAAATCTGAAAAGGCACCGAACGTCATTGAAAAGTCAAACATTGGATTTACATGTACATATATGGTCAAACACAGGCTGATATGAAGTGAGATATGAGCCGTTTGCATGCTCTGTGCTTTATTGATTTACACAGAGTGCCATGTTGGCTGTCACATCACGATAGTAGGCTCTGAATACTTTGGTACATGGAGCCCAGTTTGTTAAAGTTTACCTGCACATATTGGCTATCTCTCTTCATTTGGCTTATTTAAAATATTTTCGTGACAATAGTTTCTGTCTCCTAAAGCTGAAGCTCTTTTCTACTTGTGTTATTGAGTAGATTTTTTTTCTATTCCACTGTCAGTGTTCTAGCTAGCGGTTGATCGCCAGGCGTGCCGCCTTGCTGAGACACCCTTGCGCCAGCCTGAGGAGTTCACCTCTTCATTTTCGGAACTCTGCTGTCACTGCATTTAGCAAAAAGGAGCGCTCTCTGCCCCGGCTAGGTTGCTGCTATTATCACCGCTTGCGCCTGAATCATTTCATCGCAATTTGCAATCTACCACAGAGCACGGGCAGGTTCATTCCCAATGTGCAGCTGTGATCTCACTACGGCCGTGAGTGTGCTTGACTGGAAAAAAAAAACGACACTGAGTGGATCAAGTTTTTCCTCGCGCAACACTGCTCTGTGCTGCGAGTGTGCATGTTTGTTGCGCTCCATATGTGTCATGGTCCGGGGTCCTGTGGAACCCGTGTTTTTGTATTCTGGGCTTTTGTCTCGTTTTTGGGTTTTGATTGTGGGGTTTGGTGCTGCTTTGTTTTCTAGTTCCTTGTGTTTTCAGTGTCAAGTCTGTGTCTGTTCCTTGTTGTGACTTCCTGTTTTATTTTGATAGTCACCTGGTCCCTGTCCGTGGTATTCAGTTTTGCTTCCCATGGTCTCGTCTGTGTTATGCGTTTCACCTGTGTTCCCAGTTGTTTCCACTCCCCTCATTAGCCCTCTTGTTATTTAAGTCCTGTGCTTTCTGTGCCTCTGTCGCGTCGTCCATCTACCGTCTACCATCTGTCTTCAGTCGTCATTAGTCTCCTCCTGCTGTGTGTCCTGTGTTTGTTTTTGTTTGTTTTTGAACAATAAACATTCGTTGTTTATATCCACGTCCGTCTCTGGTGTCCCATCGTGAGGCCCTCTTTCTGTCTGCCACACAGCCGTTCATGACAATATGTAGAGACGGTCAGCTGTTATTTTTTTTTTTTCTTTGCCCCAGCTGTAGCCACCAGAAATGATCACTGTAACCAGTTTGCTTGCGGGGGCTATCATTAGCACTAGTGATCGTTCGGTGAAGGAAGCCTCCCCTCTCCACCCCTCAGTGCCGAGGGGCTCCGTCAAAATGTTTTTTATGCTTTAATCCCTGATTAGCGACTAAAAATAGACCCGCAGTAGAAACATATTTAGGAGAATTCTTGTGAATAAAAAGCATTA
>VUQK01011522.1:9178-20020 GCA_015106715.1 Bujurquina vittata
ACATCAAACAGATGAAAACACATTCAACAAGGGGATGATGAAAACAAAAAAAAAAAGGAATTGGGATTTATAATACATGTTTGTATGTTTGTTTGTTAATTTATTTTTGTTTTGCCCATCCATCAAGGAGGGGACAGGGCGCATATAGATAATACAAAAAAATCTCAATGAAATAAAAAAAAAAAACAACCCAAAAACAAACAATAAAAAGACTTTCAAGATTTTATGCACTCTGCAAACATAAAATCTTCTTTTGGTTTGATGCTTAGTCCAAGTTCATTAACAGATGACAAATCAAATCATTCTTTACAAGACCAACTCACTATCAATCCAAAAAACAAAGAGAAAAGTTGACATCAATATGTGATTTCTTTATGACTGCTTAAAAACAGTTGCACACCGCACATTTCACTAGGTCTATACAATTACTATCAACAGTCATCCCATTTCCTCAGTGGTGCAGGAGACTAATTGAGCCAAGTGATCTACTACCCATGCCTCTACCGAGGAAGAGACTTAATGAGATCAAATGACTAAAGAAAGGAGTAGGGAAATAATCAAACCAGGTCATAGCTTCACTGAGACTTATCTAGTTAGACAAATGTCTCTAATTGCAAGTGCCTGTTTTTGACCTTGACTCACAAAGTCAAGGTCAAAGTTACACGGTTTCTAAGGGTAAATGCACCTGACAGCAAAACTAGTGTGAATTACATGGTGTATTACATATAAGGCAAGTGTGACATTTGTACCTTGATGGGTAGATAGTCACTGACTGACTGATGGAAGCCTCCTGGCACACTGCAGTACTCTGTGGGGTAGATGAGGGCAGTTGAGCGAAGGATGTGGTGCAACAGGTTGCAAGCTAGAGTGTAGCCCTGTTTACACTTGAGATGGAGTGTCAGCTGCAAAATCTGAACCAAGTCAGAACGATAGGGCAGGATCTTATCACCATCCACACGAGACACCTGCAGGTACACATAGCAACAATGTAAAAAAACATTATGGCATGGTTATTGAAATGAGGAGTGAGCAAATACAGATGTTAACTGGAATTATAAATGAGTAAATTCACCTCAGAGAGCAGCTGAAGATTCCACAGAAACTCCTTGTCAAGCTCTTCCTCATTCAACACCTCCTCATCTGTGCACAAGAAGTGAGCATCAGGCAAATGACAGGGATTCAGGGAGGAAAATCAAACTGGCATATTTGGACATATCTTCCATGTATGCTTATTCCTGTGTGATGATCACTTACTGACAGCGATTTGATTAATGGCATTGCAGCAGTGTGGTACAAACATCTTGAGTGACTCCGCAGGGTGACACTGAAAACAGAAGAAGAATGAAAATGAAACAATTAAATTAAGGAGCAACACGAGGAGTTTAAGTGGATGATACTTACCTTAGCAGTAGCTCTGCACATGTCAGCAACCATTCTTCCAGCTACACGAGTTTCAAAGATGTTTGTGGTTGCAAAGTTGAACACCTTTTCTAAAGCCACCTATTAAAACATTAAAACGAGGTGAAAAATGGATTTATATGTATAATAAGTGTAGATATATACGCACACTGTTTATACACATAGCATTTATTTGGTGCCACTTTTGTACCAGATAATTTAAGTGTTAATCAAATAACTAAACTTGAAGGCATCATTATTCAATCTTTGAACTTTTAGCTACAGCAAAATTGATGTGACTCATGAATATTGGCCACTGAAATTAGTCAGCGTAATTTTCTATTTGCCATTATCGGTTAACAAGGCAGATTTCAGTCTCAGATAAAGTAGCCAACTAACAAATGAAGGCCGACCTCACGTATTCTAAGAAACAAAAAAAAAGGATAAAATATGTTGGTTATTTAATGTAAGACAATTTGTATTATAATGCTGTATTATATTGTTATATACTTTAAGAGATTTCCAAGGAACACGTGCAAGTGGGTCAAACTGACAAAATACGGGCTGTTTAATTCATTCAGATCCTCTTCACTATGTCATCCTTTAATCCCATCCAGATGTTGTACAAGGTAAGCTTGCAAATGTTCCACAATAAAACACCAATTAAAAAAGACAGGATTTCTGTCCACTTAAACGTTAAAAGGCATTTAATTTGAAACCACTAGTAGATGTGCCTAGCATAATGTATAAACTTTAATAATACATGAAGGACTTCATCTTCAAATAAGATCAATTATAGTTTTAAAGGAATCTCAAGAGGAATCTTGAATAAAATACTTGTCTCAAATATAAACATGATTTTAAAATAAAGGCCTGTTGCCTTCTTGCAGTTGAGATGATAAACAGGTCTCATTCACAAAAGAGTTGCTTCACTACAAATGGCTTGATTCTGATTGAGTAAGCAATACCACCAAAGAGATGTCCATCTGTCTGTCCCAAATCTATTCTCCTACTTAACAATGACCCAAAACATACTCAGACAAGGTCATAAAAACTATCCTAAGCAAAAAGAACAACAAGCTGATCTGCAACAGGTGCCCCCATAGAGCCCTGATCTCAACATATCATGTCGATCTGGAAACACAGGAAGAAATAGAAGACACACAAGCCATAAATCAAGAGAGCTGTTAAAAGTTCTCCAAGTTGTTTACCAACTTAGTTACCAAGTACTCTGAAAAACTGTCAAGTATATTAAGGAGAATTGTTTGAAAGTCAGTGTTGGTTGCATCAAGTTGATTTTTTTATATTTACTGCAAACTGCATGAATTAATAAAAAGTATGTCATTACTTGAAAAGCATTTAGTTCAATGTTATAGTTTTCTATAGCACTGTTTATGTACAACTAAAAGCATGAAAAATAAGACTGAGTCTTAACCTTGAAGATGTCCAAGGAGCACTGTGTGAGGATTGTGCTAAAGGTTGAAGACAGCCCGAGCTCTACCAGGCTCTCCAAATGAGTCATTTTCTCTGTTTCTGTTTCCTCTCGAGTCTGTTCCAGAGTGCTGCTGTCTATCAGGGCAAAACATCTGCGCAGAGAAAAAAAGTAAGAAGAAAAAAAATGTTCATGCATTTCCAACTTAAATTCTGAATATAAAAAATACTATTGTTCTTTGGCTTGAAATCAGTCTGTAAAATGCTGTAATATATATTTTGCATCCATCAACCATCTAATAAAAGGTACCCGAACAGTTTGGAAACCGACAACTTGATTTTGGTCACACTATTGTTAATTTTTTCAGTCCTGATTTGAAACTAAGATTTGACTACAGGGCTACAAGAATGGAGTTAGTGAGTCATAAAGCGATGATTCACTAATTGGCTATAGGTTACTGAAAAGCAGACACTGCTGCTGCCTTTCAGTGTTTTGCATCAATGCTTCACATACCTGTCCATGAACTGAAGCACAAAGTCTTCAAATTCAGCTGAGGCTGAGCACAACTCTCTTTCCACCTTAAAGTTGCACAAAAAATATGAAAAGACGCTATACTGAAGGATCATGTAACACTTTTAATTTAAATACTAAACAATGGAGAAAGACACCAGCAATTCACCTCTGTTAAGTCTATTCTTTCATGCAGGGCAGACGAACAGTCCACCAAAGGCACAAGCGTCACAAACGTAGCAATAAACTGGAATGTGATCTGTAGGAACATGAATTTTATTTGTATTTGTTTGAGGAAGTTCAACCAAAACAAACAAAAAAAATCACCAAAACAAAAACACCAAGAGTTCAGCAAAAAGATAAACATGAACATAAGTGAAGCCCACCATGCACTTGCTGAAATCATTTGGGTCGACGCCAGGCAGAGCCCTCATGAGTAGGGGTAGCATGTGAGTGGGCCCCTCAGGATAGCGCTGCCCACCTGACACTAGGCTCCGTGCCACACCAATCATGCAGCTCAGAGTGGCAGTCAGCTGGTGGGGCTCTGTTAGAGTCTCTAAAGCAGGGTATGTTCTATGGGAGAGAGAGAGAGTGAACAATCAGTCTTTGTTATTACAAAATGTGGCCCTTTTTTTATTTTAAAGCAGAAAGCTAAACAGGGCTGCAGATTACTCTGAAGCAGAAACTGGGTCAAATTTTAGTTTGGGGTTCTCTAGTTCAGTACAGACTTACTTCTCTAGTACAGGAGGAATGACCAACTCAGGTCTCATTAGTGCTAGGTTCTGTAAGGCCTGGGCTGCATCGAGACTTCCCGTCTTGCTGAACATGGCCAACAGAACTGGCTGCATCATACTTTCTACAAAGTCAGTTATATCCTCCTCTGTGAGCTTGTGACTGTCTGGTATTGGTGTAAGCCATGTGGGCTTTTTGTAGCGCTCTCGGTGAAGCCGCCGAACCACACTGGCTGGGAGACGCTGGAGCAGCTTCATGAGCTTCATCTGCACATAGAAACAGAGGGGCAGAAAGACAGATGCATGACAAAGAGGTGACACAGGGGTGCTTCAGTGTACTCTGGACAAATGGAGAGGCAGAGGGTTTTTTACGGAGATGACATAATGAACATACCAGTGGAGAATTTAGAGGTCATGACAGGTTTCTGGCTCACAGCAATGCTGTCACTCTCATTTTCCATCTTAAACATTATATTCAATACATTATAAAAACATTTTTGTACCAAACAAAGGCTCAGTTCAGTAACAACCAGATGAGTTTAAGTCAAATTTCACCAAGAAACAAAGCAGTCATGTTGTTGTTAAACATTTCAACCAGATCCTGAGCTGACTTTAAGTTGATTGCAACAATATTTACATGTAATAAAAAACAAAACAAAACACATAACTGGCAGAACATTTCATATCTATCCAATCATTTGATTTTCTCATACCAGGACATGCTAATACCTGCGGCGCTTCAAATCGAGAACAGAGGGATCCTCAAAACAGAAAGGCATGTGGTCCTAGTGCCAGTAACCTTTAATAGCATCACAGCTATTTCATTCACGTGTCCTACCGTTATTTCTGAACTTGATGTAAACCTAGAACACCAAAAAGATTCAAGAAGCTTCCCGGAAAATGATATGTGAGTGACTACTCCCCCTGTCCCTGTTAATGTGATGCTGGAGTTATGTTATGAACAAGCTGGATGAGTGATGTAATTAAACTCACTGAAGGAAGTCAGCACAACATGACTCAAGTTTTCTATTGATTTAGTTATTTTTGATTGTCGCAAGGTTATATAACAGCTTTAATTCACTTAAGTTAACATTACTTTTTTTTTTTACCATCAGCTGCAAACAGTTAAAACACATTTTCATACTTTCTGTATTGAAAATTTGCTTCTTTTTTTAAATATTGTATTACTATCAGTGGTAAATAATACATAAAGCATGTAATTTACAGACCTTAAAAAAACTATTTAACTTAATGTGAGAAAGGACGTGAACAAAAACATCCTGCAAGCTTAGGTTGTTTACTAAGACAGATTTCTGTATTTTTTTTGTTCTGTATGTCTGCCATTAAGTAGTGGGAAGGCATCTGTTGTAAAAACACATGGTGTCAGGTATTGCCACACGCTGATCTAAGCAGAGTCCAAATATTGTGGTGTTATTTTTGTTGCTATTTATACTAAACTAAGCTGAACTAAACCACACCAACAGTTCTAACAAGAAGTGTTGGTGGGCAAAACAAACCCCACCCTCTGCAGATGTTTTAACTGATTTGAACGTTGTCCATCTCACAAACATGTCACTGTCCAAAGATCGAAGATTCTACATGTCCATAATTTTCCAAAGTTTAGAAAGTTGAAGTAAAATAACTTTAATCTTATGGCCATTTTCAGTTATTGTAAAAGCTTTACCTCTGAGAATAAGAAAGTTTGTTGGCGGACGATAACAATGGAATTGAGTGATCAGATTGATAGAGTCAAAAGTTGTCATCTATTTGCATATCCAAATCATATCCCCATCAAATGTTACAAGTCCGTGGACAATAGTGATATTCTTCTTACTGCAACAAATGAGGATGATTTGTCTTTTTTCACCTGAGATGTGGACAAAAATATGAATTAAATGGAGTTCCTCGTGTTAAATTCAAGTAGCCTGGAAATCCAGAATCTGGATCGGATCCAGATGATGTTCAGTTTGGCATCATTTCTTGACCCTCCACAACTGTGTACCGAAAATCAAATGAATCTAACAGGTTTTGAGGAAGCTATGACCTTTTGCCCTATGTGGGGTCTAGGGTATAACTAGCCATTTTGACTACTTTTGATTTTACCTTTATATTTCACCTTAAAGACTGTTTATCTTGCCTTGTTTGGTATAATTCTTTTTCAGCACATCCTCACGTGTGGCTTTTACTATTTCTTCCTGCACCAAACATCCATCAAACATGAGGACAATACAGTACACAGGAAAAAGCACGGCAAAAATTATTGATTATAACTCTGGTTTTACTTAGTCTATCAACACAATTTAAAAACGGCTACATAGTTTGAAGTCCGCACTTTTGACACAAGTTGACTCACTGAGGCTGTGTTCTATTGCTACCTCATCTTCAATGCCATCTGGACATGCCTGCACGTTCATCACTTCCAGAGTGCCAAAGATAAGGAGGGTTTTTTTTCCCTGGATTTTTCTTTTTACCTTGACCCAATATAAGGGTCCCAATCAGGTGATCTAGGGTTCACTGGCCATAATTCATGCACATTCGGTAGGAATTGGACTGGTAGTTTTGCTGAAAATTTGTATAAAAACAAACAAACATACCAAATTAAAATACCCCGGTCCCCCTCCACAGGCAGTTAATGAAGCTGGTGTCACGGTTTGAATGTTCAGTCCTTAATTTTTAATTCCTAAACATTTTTAATTTTAACTGTAGCTTGTTTATTTAGTAAGGACAATTTAATGCTGTGGACAATTCAGGATTTTAGGGGTTCTAAATATATACTCTCCCTCCACTTATAAGCTATTTTGTACTGTTTAAATAATAAGGCAAGCTAGATGTCTAAAAATGTTGATGCTAAAATGTCAATTATATTGAACTGCTGCCCTCTGCACATTTCCTCAGTTCCACAGACATCCAAAAGCAGTAAGAAATGACTCACCAACCATCGGCCATGATTTGATGGGTGAAAGAAGGATGTAATACTGTTGAAAAGGCCACTGAGCTGTGCTTGAGCTTGCTTGCTGGGTCCTCCCTAAAAATGGCACAGTGAGAGTATCAGAAAATTGGAATTTACTGAATGCAATATAATTGCACACAGTACATATGAAAATGTACTGTATATTATAACATAATACGATTTATGAACTATGAGCTAACCAGGAGAGCTGACACCCAAAGCACCACATGGCTGATGTCGTAGGCATTGGTGACATATCGTGGTACAATCATCTGACTGGTCCCCACAGGGAGATTCAAACTCCTCAAAATTCTTGTGAAAATCTGAAATGTGACAAACAAAATTACTGGGGATATTCTTTGTATAATTATCTGTAGATTGACTTGTTTCTTTGAATGTTTATCTGTGACAGACACTGGTATCACTTTGGGGGAAATACACAAACATGATGCAAGCCACTTTGCTACTGTGAAGGAAAGCAAGCTCAACAAAGAAACCTGATAGTTTGTTTGCCTGATAACCAGCAATAGACATGAAATATAAACCAAGAGAACACATAGGAGCATGTGCCAATATCCTCAAAAACAAACAAGTGCTACGTTGTGTAATGGGTAATGGAAAGGAGCAACAAACCTTGGGAATATAAGGGTCCCAGTCAATGTAGCCAATGTTGTCATTGGCCAAACGAGCAAAGAGATTGACCAAATGCTGCAGAGTAATAAGGATTACATGTTAAATAAGAATGGTAAAAACACTGACTGTACATTTATAAAAATTGAATACATTAATTTACTTACTACTTCCCAGCTCGGAAGATTTTGTACAGATACCCATAAGCTGACCAATTCGTCAAACCACAACCTGTCAGAGAAGAAAAAGCAGAAAATAAACCTTTGAAGTTCATTACATGTTACATTTAACTAACAGGAGTCAAAGAATAAGCCAGTGCCAGTCCCAAGCCTGGATAAATGGGAAGCAGTTGTGTCAGGAAGGGCACCCATTGTAAATTCTTTGCCAAATCAAAAATGCAGATCATCATTGTTCCTTTTATCTATGGCTGCGACACAACCCCACTTCCACCACCAGTTACAATGTTACTGTTAGAAATGTGTTCTCTTCTTGACATCAAAACAAAACACTATTGTGTTAGCTTATCTTTCCTGCTACAGGGCTTTTGCTTTGTCTTTCTGATCAGCAGATGAGCAATTTCACCTCAAAGTTTTCCAGGTCTTGTTTTGACTTTCACAGTTAACTGGCAAAGGAGTCCATTGTTTTTGAGTTTAACAAGCTCTAGACTTCTAGACTCATCAGGTGAAGATTACCAATTACAATTCTTGACCTGCCTTAATTAAGGCAAAACAAGACTTTACAAGTAGAAGGGTGCTCATGAGCGCTGTCCAACCAATGAGTGCTAAATCCTAATGTATACAGTGTAATAATGCAGTAAAAGGTACACGGTTCCTATGAAACAGAACATCAACATCTTGACTGGTGTTCTAGCACTTGAATGCAAAAATTATTTTACTAAAAATTATTAACTTTGTTATCTGGAAGGGTGGAAATGATAATACAGTATCAGATAATACAACAATGAACTGAAAAAAATATTGTATTCATTTTTAACAAGAGTTAACAAGAGGTAACACAATGTGCCACTGAAATATGATGAGTAATGGCTGCAGGAAAAGGGACTTTGTAGGCTTGTATGGCTAATATATTAAACATCATAGTTCCATTTATAGTTACTTGGAGTCAACTCAAACTTAAACAGCAGTGCATGTAAGAGAAGATAAGAGTTTTCATACTTAAAGCCCTTATGATGCAGTTCTGGAGGCAGAGTTGTTGGTAGAAAGAGCTCAAAGTAGCTGATTGCTCTTTGCATGGTGACATCAAAGGGACAAAGGAGTGGCCTCCACTCATCCAGCATCTCCTGAGTAGCCGACTCTGAAAAGTACCTGCATAAAGATGACAAGAATACCAACATTCACATGATTACCCCAAAAAATACATTAATTAACTTTATTTGACAAATGTTTAATATCTAATGCAATTCAAAATGCAACAAGTTCAACTTGAACCAGTAACTTTCTATACTTTAATTTTTTGGCCTGTCACAGCTGTACCTGATAAAGTGTCTGGTAAGTGTACATGGACTTGAAACATCTCAACTTTCTGAGGAGCTTAAGGAGTGCCTCAAAGATGGACAAATCTCTAAGGTCACGTAGAAATCACTTGCTCACAGTATACCATAAGACTTTACATGGCTTCAAAGCAAAAGCATTCAACTGTGAGCCAATCTTGAGTTTCCATTCATTGAGATCATCTCTGCTGTTTGTGTTCACATTACAGACAAGTGACTGAAATACACACAAGCAGAAGCTACTAAAATTTCAGTGTTAGGGCACAATGTTCCACAGATGGGAGATTACAAGTCACACACACCTGGCACATTTTTAGCTGTTAGAAAAAATCCTACAGTTCCACTAGGGTCAAAAACCCGCAGGGATTTTCATGGTCTGTTTTGTGCTTATTTAAATCCTGTGGGTTATTTCAGGTCACCTAGCCTTCTTGATGATTTTGTATTCAGTGAAGGTCTTGAAAAAAATGTTAATTTGAACTAAGTTTCCTTCCCTCTGCCTCAGTGCTGATCCACAGCGTCTCAGCAGCGGACCACAAATCAGTCTCTCACACTAAGAGGAAATTCTCACACAAGACAGAATTAGATAAGATAATAAGATTATCTGCCTAAGTGCAAACTTAAGGACGCACACCTCGGATGCCTCCAGTGAACTACTATGGTGAATCTGCTGGTGAAAGCAAAGCTTTGTG
This sequence comes from Bujurquina vittata, assembly GCA_015106715.1. Lineage (NCBI taxonomy): Eukaryota > Metazoa > Chordata > Actinopteri > Cichliformes > Cichlidae > Bujurquina > Bujurquina vittata. The sequence goes on from VUQK01011522.1 coordinate 19,029, forward strand.
ATTATAAAATAACCCAACTTTCTAACAAAGGGTTAGGATAGCAAGAAGCATAAAAACAAGAAATTCTCAGAATTATACACAGTTATTTGGCCAAACTTCTGCAGTGAAATTTTATCAAAAGTCTAAATCTGACACGCTAAGATGACATGAAGCTATTCACAGACTGCTATATTAAAATGTACTTACGGTCTGCAGCTTTTCACAACTGTTTTCAACACACTTTCCACAGAGCTATAATAAAAAGAAGCAAAACAGTTTTTATTAGGCTGTCAGTAAAAGACTGATTTTGGTTACAGTGAATCAACCTTCACATAAATGCAATCTCAGTTTAACTGCATGCACACAGAAACCTCGACAAATCTGACTATTGTGCTGTGAAAGAGGAAACTTTACAGGTTGGTGTATAGTGAAAAAACAAGCAGAGTAAATGTTGCCTATATTGGCTGAGCTTAATAACTGGTTTCAAGCTAAAATAAAGATGCACAAGTTTATTTTTCCCCAAACTGATCACACAATAATCCTTTGATAATGTTACAGATTTTATTCATTAGAGAGACAATTACAAATTTTCTACTAGTTTAAAAAAAAAAAAAAACCCTCTTGGGCACTACAAATTCCTGTCATGCTTATCTTCACAAAGACTGAATGACAGGGAACGACATAACCACAGTTCTTAATCTTCCTTCCTAAAGTCCCACCTATCTGCTCACATGCAAGGCCAAGCCATGCCCTGCCATTCCCACTCAACAGCTTGTTATCCATCTCTGCATCACTCAAGTCTTTATGTAGCTGTAGCTGACACACATTTAATGGTCAAACAACAGCCAAATTATGGGTGATGCTCTGCAAGCCAAACTGCAACCTACTTAAATGCACTGATTTACTGTTTACACTGTAAGCCCACAACACACTGGCAATAAACCCAAAAATATGCAAATCCAACAAAGTGTGAGTGAGTGCACTCTGGGGAAGGACAACACTACATAATCTAT
>VUQK01011528.1:0-11965 GCA_015106715.1 Bujurquina vittata
TATATATATAAAAACAAAAGCTACAGCTGTTGAGTTAACTAATGCAGTGTAAGCAAAATATTGCATTTTGGAGTTTCATACATATTAAACTGGAAAAAGTTTAAAAAAGAAACCAGAGATACAGACAGATTTTAGAAAATAATACAGTTTTACCTTTGCAGCAGGTATCTGTACACTTATATTCAATAATTAGGCTTATGGATTAAAATAAGCTAGATTTTTTTTATTGTACGCAAATTCAAAGAAAAGCATTTTTTTCTTTGTACTTGGTGTAGGCTGTAAAGTGTAAATTAACTCTCTATCATCACCTATTGTGTGAACAGACATGCACCTGCGCCAACACACCTCCGCTGATCATATTTGGTGGTAAAATGTCAAGGTCTTAACATAACACCTGACGGTATGACCTAACACATCATTTTTGGCCATAACTTATGAATTCATACAGCAATTATGCTGTAGGATAAATAGGATATAAATAAACAAGATAGAATGATTGGTATGGCATTTTACACTAACTTACTAATTTTTGGTGCATGCCTAATAAATTCCTTCAGTCTCTGGGCCAATATGGCAGAGGCACAAAAAAGTGTTACTTCTAGTTACGCTGTTGTGTTTTTAAATGTGTTTCTTCAATCTTGAAAGAGAATAATAAGAGAACAGTGTTGTGGAAGGAATATAAAAATGTAACTGTGGTAGTAAATTGCAGTTGGAAACTGCTGAAAATTTCAGCACAGGGTAAATAAATACTGTGTATAAGGAAAATTTGCATGATTTCTAGGATTGACGGCATAATTCAGCAGTTTTTTCCATATACAGCGCAGTGCAAAAGTCTTGAGGCATCCCTGTCTCTATTTTTTCTTTCAAGGAGCCAGACTAAAGAGTTTTAAAGTTGTCCTGAGCAATAGTTCTACCAGGCTTTCTGAAGGTCTTTCAGTTTATCTTTTGAGATTAGCTGCTTTTTCACTCAGTTCAGTTCTTGTATCTGACCATTTTCAGAGGAATGTTTTATTCTTTGTTAAGCCACTTAACACTGACCTATGAATCATTCAAGGCTAAAAAGGGGCCTAACTCAAGGAATGAACCAGTGTTGGCTCTCCATAGCAGATAACTTAGTTTTAGTTGTACCTTTAAGCACTTTACTACTAGCAGTCTCTTGTAAAAACACATAATTTTTCCAATTTCTTTAGCTGAATCTGTGAAAAATGTCAAAGAGAACACAGTTTGACAGGCATAAAATAGTATTTTTGTACCAACAAGGTGATTCCTCAAGAGCTAATAGCTGAAAAAATATATCTCACCATGGTGTGCAGTGTGTGCTTAAAATTTGAGGATACTGGACAGGTGGAGGATGAAAGAAGAAGTGGAAGGCAGACAAAACTATCTACAACAGGTGAACAGTATCTGAAAGTCATTTTGCTAAGAAATAGAGGATAAAAATCCAAAGACCTAACACGGGACCTGAGAGATGCATCTGGTCCTTCAGTTGATCTGTTCACTGAAGCCTCATCAGAAATGGTCCCAGTGGAAGGGTAGCTGTCAAGAATCAATTCTTAAGGAAGGGAAACAGTGAGAAAAGCTTGAACTGGACTGAAAACCATTAGCAACAGGTCTTATGGAGTGATGGATCCAAAATTGAAATGATTGATTCAAATTGTCAGTATACATGGAGGAGGTCGGTATAACAGTTAGCTTCTACAGCCATCTGTAAAACACGGTGGAGGCTCTGTCGTGGTTTGGGGCTGGTTTTCAGCCAGTGGTGTTTGGAATATTGTTGAAAATGATGGAATTATGTACACAATAAGTACTGGCAGATTTTGAGCCACCATGTAATACTACCTGGAAAGCGCCTGCTTATTGCCAGCTTCATTCTTCAGCATGAAAAACGCTGCGAATGCAGCAAAATAGAAACCCAGTGGAACACTATCAGTCATGGATTGGCCTTTCCAGAGCCCAGACCCCAACATTACTGAAGCAGTGGGGGGTCATCTTGACAGAGAATGAAACAAAAGGCAGCCAACATCCAAAGAAGAGCTTTGAATGTCCTGCCTGGAGAAGTATTCATGAATACTACTTAAAGAAGTGACAGGAAAGCTGCCTCAGAGAGTTCAGGCTGTGCTGAAGAATAAAGGTGGTCATACCAAATATTAACTTTCAGGCTCATTAGAATTGTATAAACTTTGTTTATGCCTTATGTACTGTATTTTCATATATATTAGCACGTTTCAATAAATTGCTTGAAACAATCACACACGTACACGTTTGCAATAAAGAATGGAAATCATTTAAAAATGTAAGTGATATTGCCCATGAACATTTTGTGAATTCTTGTACACTGAAGGATATGAGAAAATGTTGCTTCACGATTTGACCAGGAGACGTCATGAGGGATACGCGGTTCATTACAGCTTCATCATCAGAGTGCAGCAGCACTCCCCGAGGCCCACCGAGCTGCTGTCCCAAGGAGGAAGACAATAAATAAACAATATCTGAACTTTGCCACAGTTCTGCTGAACTTTGCTTTAAAGTTATGTTATTATTAATCTTGTTGTGAAGCACAGTTTAATTATTTTATTGAATTTATTAATAGCACCAGAATTGACATTCTGTTTTGTCATTGTCAAACAACTGTGCTGCAGACGACTGCTGCTAAAGTGATTTTTAAGAAATTGCTCAGGTGTTTTCAGTGGTTTCATGTCGGGATACTTGAGGGTAAACATTGTGAACCAACGGAAAGCGCTTTAAATCCTTTTTTTGCTCTCTGCTTGTATCAGAAGGTCATGAAAAACACTGCCTGGCTTCCTTGCTGAGACACTTGTGGGCTATGACAGCGCTCAAAGGAGAGTCCATTTGGGTCTTTTCACCTGCTGCGGCACTTGAAAGGCCATGTACTCCCACCTGGGGCATTCATTCTTGCTTTTCAGTGAATCTTTGGAGGCGTGAACCAACAGAAAGAAAAGGAAAATAATACAAATACGCTTCATTTGTCTGTCCTTATTATTTGCATCATACTGCCTGCCACATTTAGACTCTGAAAGCAGATTTCCCATCTTTTTTTTCTGATTCACAGGTTCGTCAAGAAAACACAGCGCCACACACTGGTGCTTGCAGAATATTGCACAAGAATCAGTTGACAGCTCAGATGAGGAGTTCTTTGATGCCAGAGGTTAGTATGACATTGCATGCCCCTATTTTCTCATGCCTTCATCTTGTAGTTTTCTGTATCTCCAACATTAATAATGTGAGAGAAAATTGGAAGTTATGCACGAACCCTTCTCACTGTAGCAATGGAACGAAATGCATCCTGCTGGTATTATGATATGATACAACTGTTGCTGGACAAAATGACACATCCTCATTAGTATTTGGGGAAAAGAGGCCAAAAGGAGCAGTGTGTGCAGCTGCTAGCAACAAATAGATGATTTCTCAGCATAATGTGGATGCAAAACAGCCAAACAAAGAAGGGAACAAATTTGAAAAGATAAACAGAATTATAAAAAAACCCATGAATAACAATGAATAACAAACTTCAAATGATTTGAGCAGCGCAGCTTTGTCTCTTCAGCAACTGTTTCCTTCACTCATCCAGCAAACACCGCAAAGAGCATCATGCAGCTGTAGGTACAAGTCTTGTTTTATTGACCAACGCTAATCTCAACCATCTCAAGAATCTGGCAAAATATAATTTCAACTTTAAAATACTAAATAAGAGAACAGGAAAAAATATAACAGGCTGGTAAAAAATTAGGCTCTTTTATTTTGAAGCAGGTCTGCATTGTGTATTTTTGACCCAACTGGATGAATTCTGGCTTGAGGCTTGAGAAGAGTATGGAGAAACTATGGAGAATGATATGGATAATAATACACGGAAGTCTGTCACTCTTAATCGTCGTCCACTTTCCTGCTGAAGATGTCAGCCCGACCAGAAATAGACACACTTGAGAACATGCTGGACCGCTAGCCCTTTCACGGTCCCAGTGGGAGTTCATCAGCGAATAAGTACAACACTTATTCCACCAATTATCCTCTCCAAGCGCTTATCCCCGGAGAGTCTGATGGTAGAGATACTTATCAATTATGGTTTTAGTATTATAACATTTTCTGATTTTACGTTAGGTCAGTCAATACCCAGCAGTGTGTTTAGAGTTTCTGGTATTTAGTATTCCTTTGTATAAGATGAAAACAGGATTAAAAAAAAAGTGGCTTTGGGGTAATGGATAAAAATGGCTGTGCTCATTTTCTATTTTTGCATTTAAGGGAAAATGTAAGTGACGTGCCACGTGGAGACATTTAATATACCGTAACTATTCTATTCAGTCTTGTCCTTAATTTTTACTTTTATTGATGTAATTTCCCCCTCCATGTACATTCACTTTCGTTTGATTTCCCTTCCCTTCGTTTCCTGTATAGTCTCTTTGCACATTCACAGCACATAGTCTAAGAAAACATTAAATATTTGTCCTTATCGCAGTTGCTGCAGAGCAGAGCTGTGCATTACAGTGCATTTTATGAGACTGGCATCGAGGTGCTCTCAGCGGCGAGGAATCACTGGGGGATAAGATAGCATACATGTGAGTTGACGTACCTCATCACCCTCACAATATCTGCAGCACGAGAGTCCACGCTGAGCCGTGAAATATCCTGAGTGACTGTGGAGCAGAGAGAAACAGAGATGTCCCTTACGTCCTTTGATTTAATATCAGTGGTGAATTTGAAAGAAAGCCACAATTATCTTGACATTGTTTTCTTTGTGCGCCTGCAAATGAAATGAACAGTTTGATATTTTGGGAAAATCTGCTTATTTGCCTTCTTGTTGTGCAGACTCTTATTTGGTGCACAGACATGACAGCATCTAAAGGCCTATTAAGATAAGACTAGTATTACCTGGGGACCACTAGTAAGTTTTTAATGATCGTGGAGGTTGTCTGTCTTAATCCTGTGAGAATCTGCCATTCCTCTAAGTTGAAAAGTGAAAAATCCACTTTAAATTTCTACCCACAGAGGTCCTATGATGCTGAGGTTTTTGCAGGGAGTGGATGGACAGGTCTGGAATGAGTACATCAGATTGGACAGCTTAAGTTGAGCAGTTTGAAGACAAGGTTAGAGAGGCAAAGCTGAGATGGTTTGGACATGTGCAGGAGAGAGAGTGGATATATTCGACAAAGGATGTTGAAGATGGAGCTGCCGGGCAGGAGGCAAAGAGAGAGAGAGAGTACAGAGAAGATTCAAGAATGTAGTGAGAGAATATATGCCGGTGGGTGACCGCAAAGGATGCAAAGATGGAGGCAGATGATCCGAAGGGGCTAGTCCCCTGCAAACCATCTGCGATTTCAGCCTTTTTGAAAAATTAAATCCTTACTTTTTTACCTGCCTGTTTCCTGCACAGTGATTAGGTATTATGTTGGCAATTGCAAATTAAATGGACAGTATTTGGAGTGCAACTTCAAGAGGACTCATATTGCTGCATAGCTTGGAGACTGATTTATAGAAAGAATGAGCTCAGTGCATGGCAGCGTGTGTTAACAACACTTTGGTGTCTTTCAACAGGCTCAGCAGTTATTATCTGGCAGCCTGTTGATGAGAATGCAGATAGCAACCACAGATGTCAGAAATTGCAGATGTTAGTGGGTAATTTCTGAATGACATGAGTTCCCCTGCTAATAATTCCCTGCCAATAGGACTTCGGTTGTTAATTAACCTTTTTCCCAGTTTCCTGTCTGTATGTCAGCCAGCGCTAACTGGCTATTGTCTGTCGCTTCAAACATAAACTGCCGTGGACCACCGGAGCCACCAATCTAGGTGAAACACTGGTCGGTAGGATTCATCGTGTTCCAGTCATGAATTTTGCATTTGTATAGAGAATCTATAATATCAACGTTACCATATTCATCTGTTGTGGGGTAAAAACAATGCTGCTTTTATGTAGTCACCCAAATTTGTATTCAAGATGCTTTTCACAAGGCACCATTCAGCGTTGGTCCAGTCTTTTATTTCAGGCTGTTTCGTCTATCTCGAGCTGGCTTATTGCTTGTTTGTTTTCTTCCGTGGAGAGCAAACATATCACATCTCATTTTGCCATCTCTCACCGAGCACACCATCGGAAGGACTTTTCGGCAGACCGGTGTTTTTGAGGTATTAGGTTGCGAAAACCCTGGATTATCCTTTCAAGTTTGATGAAAGCATGACTGTTTCATTCTGCAAAGAAGGCTCTTAAGAATGAGCACAAGTGAAGGAGTATATTGTACAGTGAAGCACAGAGAAGGGAGCATATTTTAATAGAGTTTTTTTTTCCTTGCGATTTCTCTGTGACCTATAGTCTGAGCTCGGGGGGGGGAGAGAGTCCAGCAGCAAAGACAACCGAGCGAGTTATTCTAAACATAAACATACGCTGCGTATGAAAGAGGCCTTCCTTAAATGGGAAAACAGATCAAGGTCATGAAAGGTTGTTGAAATTATGATTCACTACAGCTGCCTGCTTACTATAAGCCTCTCAGTGTTGGCTGCATATAAGCTGTCTGGTTGTTTTTTCTTTTTTCTGCAGGCAGAGCGGATATATGTTTTGGTTTTTTCCCCCCCTCCTGCCAAAAGTAATTTAAAAGTTAGAAAAGTTGAGCAAGAAACTGAAAGAATTGGATGAAAGCATGATTGAGTGGTTAGTTTGTCACATTATAGGCCCACCACTCAAACCATCACAATAAGCTTGGGGGAGTTTTATTTCTGCTGTTATGACGAATGCCTTCATCTGCACCGCGTTACCCACGAGATCCAGAAAAAACATGAAAATATATGAAGACTGTCAGAACATTTCCTCCGTTTGCTGCTGAAACCATGAGCCCAGTCTGCCTCCATTATCAATTTGGGTTTGTGTGTTGGGGTATTGTTTCGAGCAATTGTTTAAGCAATTTCCTTGCTTATGTAATGTATCTATATACTCGGGAGCTTCCTGGAAAGGAAATGATGCATTTCAAAGGCTCTTTCACACAATGCATATGACATTTTAAGTTGAGTATTCAAAAGTGGCTATACTGTGTTCTGAGCTTTATCTGACTTTTTTGAGACCCGTCAATGTAACTGGTTAGTGACAGCATGCGTTTATTAGAAGCTGATCAAAGGCTGGTTTTAAAGGTTGTGAAGAACAAAAGATGAAACTGCATCCATGTGACATTTCTGATGTTTTTCCTTTTACTAGACTAGCAATCTCTAACCAGACATTAACTGCCACATCTCCACGGGGCTAACTGGTATATAATTTCTAATTGGCATATGATTTCATTCATTTTAATGAAGCTACGTCTTATTTGCCATAGTTACACACATGCTTTATACAGCAAAAAGAAGTGTGTTCTTGATTTTTTTTTTTAAAGGCTAGTTAAGCTTTGAATGTCACCCACAGACTAGGCTTGGCCGGCACACATGTACCAGCTTAGCCACAGTCATGAAGTTGTCCTTCACATTCTTCGCCTTGATGTGCCGTCCTGCTGACGTAGCTCTTTAGATAATCCTCTTCCTTGTTTGTCGCTGGATTTTATTTAATGCACTCAAACTGCTGCACTTTCAAAGTAATTTTTCTTCAGAAACAGAAAGAAACTTCCCAAAAATAACACAGGAGTTTAATGTTGGCAAAAAAATTCTGATAAACCCTATGGCACATTTGTGATTCATGATATTGCGTTATAAAAAATGACATTAACTGAAGCGTAAAAATACAAATCTCAGCAAGCACTAGACTCCAGATTAATATTCTTGATAGTTTTTTGTTCTTCGTGCAAAAAAACCCACTTCAGTACATAAAATAATTAAATAAGATGTGACTAATAACAGTGCAAATCGTATTGTCAAACAGGGAAGCAGACATGAAATTCGTCAACATCCGTGATGAGAACTGAGGCTGTGAGCTTCATTTTTTGGCTACTGATGTCGTTGCGTGTCAGCCAGTGTTTGTGTGACAGTGTAGAGGCAACACAGCTGTTTGCTGGATGTTTGCCGTCGTCTCTGTTGATTAACTCCCTTGACTCCTTTGTGCACAGCTGCCCCTTAGCAAAGCCCCCACAAACCACAACACAAAAACACAAAATCAGTTTGTCACATCTTCAGAGGATTCGTGAACTGGCCTGCAGTGATGATAAAAACAGAAATGTAACACGTACTGGGGTCACAGAGTTTCTCAGGCTGATGTGCAGACGCCCACCAGGATCCAGTGAGCGGCTCCATGAATGTCCACCTCACACTCAACACTCTCATTCACTGATGAGCAGAAAATGTTCATTTTCCACCAGATTCAGGCAAATCTCAAGTTTACCTCCAGTTCAGATCCAGACACTCACAAACGAAAGGAGATTTTAAGCTTATCCATTTGAACCCTCTTTTGTCTGATCAACATTTTAATTTACTTTAATGGATTACACAACAGTGGGGAAATTTTTTATTACAGTACACAAAGTGTTGTATAATTCTTTCATTATTATGCTCTTCAGTACCATTTCATGAATTTCTTCACAAATAAAATGTTAACCATTGGAGATAAATTTATTCATAACTATCTTACAGATCTTTGTATACAACTAATTTCAGTACTGCCGATATTTATTTAGACTCTTTCTCTCCAGTTGATCTTTTGGCGTTAACTTCAGTAGTTACTTCCTCCAAGCCGTCAACATGTCTGTTAGACCCCATTCCCACAAAACTACTTAAAGAAGTCCTACCAATACCTATAATTGATGCTTCAATCTTGAATATGATCAATCTGGCTTTTCTTTATTATCTTCTATCACACTAAGTTAAATTGTATACATTTTCACTGTTATGCAGATGATACCCAACCCTATCTATCCATAAAGTCAGATGACACACATCAATTAATTAAACTGCAGAAACTCTTAATTCCCTGCTTTTAAATTCAGATAAAACTAAAATGATTGTACTCGACCCAAATCTTAGAAACATGGTGTCTAAGCAGATTCTTACTCTGCGTGTCATTACCTTGGCCTCCAGCAACACTGAAGAATCATGGAGTCATTTTTGAGCAGGGTGTGTCCTTCAGTGCACATGTTAAGCAGATGTGTAGGACTGCTGTTTTGCGTTTGTGCAATATTTCTGAAATTTGGAACATCCTGTCTTAGAGTGATACTGAAAAGCTAAATCATGCATTTATTACTTCTTGGCTGGACTATTGTAATTCATTATTATCAGGCTGTCCTGAAAAGCCTTCAGCTGATCCAAAATGCTGCAGCTAGAGTACTGACAGGGACTAGAAAGAGAGAGCACATTTCTCCCATATTGGCTTCTCTTCACTGGCTCCCTGTTAAATCTAGAGTTGAATATAAATCCTTCTTACATACAAGGCTTTGAATAATCAGGCCCACCCTTTCTGCAGAATAGCAGAACGGGAGGCAGAGCCTTCAGTTTCCAGGCCCCTCTTCTGTGGAACCAGCTCCCAATTTGGATTCAGGAGACAATTAAATAATTCTGAGTTTTTCCTTCCAACTGCCGCCAAATGGTGCTCATAGGGGGTCATTTTGACTGTTGGGTTTTCTCTTGTTTTTTTCTTTATAATTTAAAGTGCCTTGAGACAAGTGTTTGTTATGATCTGGCACTATATAAATAAAAATTAATTGAACTGGATTGAATTAAATTATCCTCGGAGAAGACAAGCAAAATACAAACCACTCTCCTTAGGATGAGTTTTTAATGGTTCATTGCAAGACAGTACCTTTATACTGTTAAATTATTTGAAGCTCTGCGTGCAGTGAAGAAACCACATGCAGAAACATGACAGGGCATCTTAAGTTTTACTCTCAACAAGCCAATAGAATAAAGGCCTTTTGCATTTATTTTCCTTCAGTTATTACTCTATAAAAGATCCATTTGCTGAATTATTTTCTCCTCACCTAAACATTGCAAAGTCTTCTATTATAACCACTTAATAAGAGTAAACACTGCAATTTTTTCTATTAGAAATCTCTGGCCCGTATTGGGTTGAAGGTAAAGGGCTCTTTTTGTTTCCAAATGAAAATGCAGTGTAGAAAAGCTGCATTAAATGGCATTTCTCATCATCGACTCCCAACAATAAAATACATTTGGAGTGTTAAATGGAGTGATAAATCATCATCTTTTCCTGGATCACAGAATGCTTTGTGCTGTGTCACCTCATAAACATATATCTCTATAAATGCAGTGGGTTGCGCTGTGACGTAAAGTGTTGCATTCACAGCTGTACCTGTCACTCCTAAGGAGCAAGCTTTATATATATATGTATATGTATATATATATATATATATATGAGTGGGAGCAAGAGAGAGATTTACTTGCATTTCCTCTTTTTACACCATCTGTAGTAGTAAAATTGAAAAATAGACACATGCTTTCATCCCAACATGTCATTAGAATTTTTTTACAACAACCTCAAATATGAATGCAAGCACACAAAAAATGAAACTAAAACAACCAATGAGTAAAAGTAATATTTCTTCCTGTATTTAATGGCCCGAATTGTCACTTAGGGTACCATTAAATTCCTGATGAGCTATAACAGCTCGTCATTCTCAGAGACAGTTGTCTAGGTCAAAGCAATCTGATTTCCTCAGTTTTCAGTGGCAAACTATATTCCTCTACACTGTGAGACATGCGGGACTGTTTAGGATTTCGATGGTATCACATTCACACTGTAGCCTTTTGCCCATTAGAAGACACAGTGCAGGTGACACGGGAATATAAATATAAAAACCTCTCGACCTCTGCCTAACACTCATGCATTCAAACACAATTGAGTTGTATGCACAATGCAGAGGTCTTTTTTTTAATAGCAGGAATGAATTTGCCTTCTGGCTGCTTAAGCGAGTACCAACTAAATTGTTTATTGATGTGAGCTGTTAACAAATTTGCTGTGTGTTAATCCAGATTTGTTATTTGAGGACATGAATTTAAATAGCGAGGGGACTTTGCCTGCTAGGCTATTCAAAAGTGTGACTGCTCTGGCTGGAAACTGGGTTTCAATGTGGATCAGACTTCTGCTTATTAAAACGCTGCTGCCCATTTATAGTGTTGTATACCCTTTGAACTATATTTTGTTAAAACCTTAACTGATTGGGAGCAGCTATACTTCAAACCACGTCTCTTTTGTGCAGTGTTTGTATATTTGTAATGATATTTAATGACATACTCTGTTAATAAAGATGAACAATAGAGTAGTTTTAGTCTTCAGTTTGGTCACTGAGTCCTCCAAGGCTTCATGGTTTCTCTGAGACGATCTCTACTCCAAAGAAAAAGGCAAAAATATGTGACCATACTGCCAGTTTTGGACATTTTCTATTTATATGCAGCACCCAACACAGTACGTCAATCTCTTTAAAAAAATGCAAGGCTGCTGCCAGATCTACACCTCATTAATTTTTTATCTTCTGGAGTATCCCTCTCCTTATACTGCCTCCAGCTTAAAAATGTTAAAACAACAACAACTACAGACAATTCAGCCTGTTTCTGATCTGCATGGATCAATAATGCTGCAGTTTGGGGTGTGAAGAAGAAGAAATTCATCATTAAAGCAATGGTGAGTGCTTACATCGATCCGACAGTCTTCAGTTTCAGGGTCACTGCAGTCAGCCTTTTGGGGCAGCGGTGACAAGGCTGCTAAATTTTGAAAAGGTTATATAACATACAATAAATAATCAAAATTGATTTCTAATGCCAGATTGAATGACCACCACTGACAGCCTCAGTTGCTATGGAGAAGTATTGAATGGCCACCTTGTACCTGTATGGAAGAATTGTTTAGGTGCATTGCAAAGATCTAGTCGTGAACAAACTGAGTGGCTCGTCAGTGCGGCTGATTTTAACTAGCTGATCTAACTATAGTTAGGTACATACAGTGGTGTGAAAAAGTGTTCGCCCCCTTCCTCATTTCCTATTTTTTTGCATGTTTGTCACACTTAAGTGTTTCGGAACATCAAACCAATTTAAACAATAGTCA